>JAJONR010004012.1:0-46605 GCA_029582245.1 Solanum etuberosum | reverse complement strand
ATATAGTTTATATATATATATATATATATATATATATATATATATATATATATATATATATATATATATTTCTTGTAAATCATTAATAGTATTGTTTGAGCCTTGATTAATAGTTAATATATTTCCGACATTATTGTATTGCATCTAATAAAAATACTAACTTACGATAATTGAAATATCATAAGAATCCAAACTAAAACGGTTACATGGAGAGAACACATCTTTCTAAGGGTCTTAATCATATAAAAAAAAAGATGATGAAAATAAAAATACAGATTCAGTGCACAATATTTAATTTTGATACTATAATATAATAATAATATAAGGAACAATAAAATAAAAATAATATTTTTGAGTAAGAATATATCTTATGAAACAAAAAATGGTGAATTTATATAAGACAAAATAGAGGAATATCATAAAGCATCTTAAATTTTATAATTAAACATTTTGGAATTATGATATGAAAACTTAAAATATCATGAAGTTAATTATATTATTAAAAGTAGAAGTTTAATAGGTATGAGTCATGGAGGTGAAACTTTAAAAACAAATAAAGGAGAAAAACACAAATAAATAAAATAAAAGAATAAACACATGTATGTATATATGTACGGAGGTATTTTAAAGTAACGACTGGTTCCCGTCGTTATAGAAAAGCCAACGGGAAAAATTTTGGGTCGGAAAACTTTTTGGTAGTACCTTGGAAATTCCTAGCCTAGTCCAAATTTGGCTGAAATCTAAGTCAGTGAGGTCTAGGAAAATTTGGTAATGAATGAGAGATCTAATTCTGAATTTGATCACATGAGTAGATAGCTAATACGTTAAGGAACCATACGACTTTACAGAATCGAATTCGGCTGAGTAGAACTCCCGGAATCGATCTTAGCATGAACGAATAATTTTTGAGTGTCATGGGTTGAAGGTGTGTTGTGAAATAGGAGTTTTAAACTCGTTAATTAACTCTCTATCTTCGTGCAAACCGCCAAGGCAGGATTATTCCCGCTAGGGCGGGGCCGCTGTAGCGGGTGAGGACCGCTGTGGCGGGGCAGACACGACTTAAAGTCAGAAATAAACCCCAAAAATGTTTTATTCTGCAATTTTCGACCTTGAGAGCTAAGGAACGAACCCAGGTGTTTTCTTGAAAGTTTTTCACCATTCTTGAGGCTAAAGGTAAGGTTTTCACTCCTCGAATCCATTTTTCGATCCGTAGAACTTAGTTTCTTGGGTAATTATCGATGGGGGAGGGTTTGATCTGAGATTTATTGTGGAAGAAACCCTAAACTGGGTATATGGATCAAGGGTTCGACCTAGGTTTACTTTATTGATTATATTCTGGGTATTTAGGTCTTGTTTATTGATCCCCGCAGTATTATTATTGTTTGTAGACCAAGAACAAGCGGAAATAATACGGAAGGGGAAGAATCAAGTTTCTTAGGGGATTCAAGCTTTGTTCGAGGTAGGTGATGGTTGTGATTTCATGTTGTGTGATATATGTTTGTTCTTGCTTCATTATATTGCATGTATGTATGCGAATGTTGCATTATTGATCACACTAATCGTAAATGAATATGAACGAATAACTATATGCCATGAATCACCTCTTAATTATATGATTGTGAGAATGTACATTGTGATTGTGGTATGCTGAATGGAGCGGGTACCACGATCCGGTACACTAACAAATTGGGATCAGATGTCACGTACCGACATAAATATTGGAACGGGTGTCACGATCCGACACACTAACTTGGAACGGGTACCACGATCCGGTACACTAACTGTTTGGGTATGGGTTCCATGAGAGGACCAATGACTTGTTATACATTTGCGTATTGTTGAGAAGGTGGAATTGTACATTGATCCTGAAATGATATTGAAATTATATATGTTTGGTGTATGCATGCTTACAATGTTGTAATGACTTGCTTATATTGCACTTAGTGGGATAGCCGTCTTATCCTACCAGTATACTGTGGATGTGTACTGATACTGCGCTTGCTCTTTCTTTGTGGGGTACATGGCATCTGCAAGCGGCTACTAACAGACCTCGCTTAGAAAATCAGTGATCGTCATCAAATTCAAGGGTGAGCCAGTTCCGGGCTGCCTTGGGTTCTCTTTCTGTTTAGTCCATCTTATTCGGACTTAGACTAGTTCATTAGATATTCTTATGTTTAGTTGGGTTTTCTCCATTTCCTTTAGACTGTTGATTCATTGTTAGAGTTTTGGTACATTGACTTTCAGGTTCTAGGGAATAATTTCGCATTGTTTTTAGAATCGTTTGTTAGACTTTTGGAGTATATGGGAACTCTACTTTATTTCTGTATTTAAACCTGCTTCCGTATCTTTAAATGCGTAGATTCATGGTTAGTTGGGTTGTAGTAATGGTTCTCCCACTGGAGGGTTAGAGTGGGTGCCAATCACGATGGTCTGGGTCGTGACAAAGTTGGTATCAGAGCCCTAGGTTCGTTGATCTCAATGTACCAAAACGGGTTTAGTAGAGTCTTGCGGAACGGTACAGAGACGTCTGTACTTTTCTTCGTGAGGCTATAGGACTTTAGGAAATCTCTTTGTTTTCTCTTGACTCCTTTCGTGCTATAAATTGGGTCCAATTGGTATCTGACGATTCAAATTGGTATCTAACCTCCTTCACTCTTTTGTCCGCAGATGGTTAACACTCTCTTCAACGGTGTCAGACCCGTAGCTCCCGTCAATGAGCCCGCTGAGGAGTCCGCAACAAGAGGTCGCGGTCGAGGTAGGGGTACAGGAAGAGCAAGGGGTAGAGGCCGTGGAAGGGTAGCGCCCGCTAGGGGTGGAGCTCCGGTTGAGGATGCTTCCAGAAATGAGAATCCTCTTGTGCATCACGAAGAGATAGAGGAGAATGTCGAAGTTGAGAATGATGAGGATGTTGGACAAGAGGAAGAGGTTCATGCTGAGACTACAGGTATTCCTCCCTTAGACCTAGTGTTAGCTCAACATATTATGTCGTTCCTGAAAGGATTGGTTGGTCCTGGAGTTCTTCCCGCAGTGCAAGCAACTCAAGCTCCCGCCAACCCCCTATTGCTATCACTGTCCCCAAGGTGGGTGGAACTGTAGGTACTGATGCTTTCTTTCATCCTTTGTTGGGTCCCGTTATGACTGGTAATGAGCATGAGATGTTGACTAGGTTCTTGAAATTGAAACCACCGGTGTTCCATGGTTCTGAGAGTGAGGACGCCTATGAGTTCATCCTAGATTGTTATGAGAGGCTTCATAAGTTGGGAATTGTCCATCAGCATGGAGTAGAGTTTGTGACTTTTCAACTTCAGGGTGAGGTTAAGCAGTGGTGGAGAGCTTATGTGGAATGCAGAACTTCAACTTTACCCCCACTCACTTGGACCCAGTTTCATGCTCTGTTCTTGGAAAAGTATGTACCCTGGACTTTGAGAGATCGCAGGAAGGATGAGTTCATGGCTTTGGAGCAAGGTGGTATGTCTGTGGCTGCTTATGAGGCCAAGTTTCATGCTTTGTCTAGATATGCTACGCAATTGGTGACTATTGAGGAAGAGAGGATCCGTCTATTTGGTAAGGGGCTGAATTCTGAGTTACAAATATTGTCTGTACACATGACTTCTGCAGGAAAAAGTTTTAATGAGGTAACAGATTTTTTGAAGAAAGTGGAGGGGGTGAGGCGAGACGGTCAGGCTAATGCATTGGCCAAGAAATCTAAGAGCACAGGTAACTTCCAGGGGTCCTACTCCAGAGGTTCAGGGAGGCCAATACTTGCAGACCGGCCTATTCAGTCCGCTATGCCCGCTTCTATAGGTAATTACTCAGGAACTCCACCTCAGAATTTGATTCATGATAGCCAGGGAACCGCACCTTCGGCAGGCAAAAGGCCATTTTTCGATCGCATTTGTTATAACTGTGGAGAACCTGGGCATATGAGGAGAGATTGTCCCTACCCGCGTATGATGGATTCCGCTCAGCAGCAGACTAGAGCAGTGGTACCCATGGAAAATGGTAATAATGGTCGAGGACGTCCACAAGGTGGGTGAGGAGGAAATCAGCAAGGCCATGGAGGTTTGGGAAATGGTAACGCAGGCAGAGGTACGGTGCAGCCATGCAGGGAAATCACCCGTCAAGATGACAGGGCTCAGTGTTATGCCTTTCCGGGTAAGAGCGAGGCAGAGGCGTCTGATGAAGTGATCACAGGTACTATTCTTGTATGTGACAAGATGGCTAATGTATTATTTGATTCGGGTTCTACTTATTCTTATGTGTCTGTGAGATTTTCCTCTGAATTTGACATGATTTGTGATATACTTGATGCCCCCATCCATGTTTCTACCCCCGTTGGAGAGTTTGTCATAGTCACCCATGTCTATCGTGCTTGTCCTATCTTATTTATGGGTTTTTAGACTTGGGGTGATTTGGCGATTTTGGATATGACTGCCTTTGATATAATCTTAGGCATGACTTGGTTGTCCCCCTATTATGCTGTGTTAAATTGTAATACTAAGTCTGTGACTCTAGAGATCCCCGGTAGGGAAAAATTAGAGTGGGAAGGGGTGTACAAGCCTAAGCCAGCTAAAATCATATCCTCCATTAGGGCTAGGAAACTGGTGGGGCAGGGTTGTTTGGCTTATTTATCTCATATTCGGGATGTTGAGGTTGAGTCTGCCACTATTGAGTCTATTCCGGTGGTGTAAGAATTTAGAGAAGTGTTTCCAACTGATTTGCTTGGTATGCCTCCGGATAGAGATATAGATTTCTGTATTGATTTGGAGCCTGGTACTCGTCTTATTTCTATCCCTCCATATCGTATGGCTCCAGTAGGATTAAGAGAGCTTAAGGTTCAAATCCAAGAGCTCTTCGATAAAGGATTCATCCATCCTAGTGCTTCCCCATGGGGTGCCCCAGTTTTGTTTGTTAAACAAAAGGATGGTGGTATGAGAATGTGTATAGACTATCGACAATTGAATAGGGTCACCATTCGAAATAAGTATCCATTTCCTCAGATAGATAATCTTTTTGACCAATTGCAGGGTGCATTAGTTTTCTCTAAGATTTATTTAAGGTCTGGTTACCATCAGTTAAAGATTAGGCCTGAGGATATACCAAAAACGGCATTTAGGACCCGCTATGGCACTATGAGTTTTTAGTTATGTCGTTTGGGTTGACAAATGCCCCTGCAGCTTTCATGAGTTTGATGAATGGGGTGTTCAAACCCTTTCTTGATTCGTTTGTGATAGTGTTCATTGATGACATTCTGGTTTATTCGAAAAGTGAGGAAGAGCATGCCCATCATCTTCGTATTGTTCTGGGTGTTCTTGGGAAACAAAAGTTGCATGCGAAATTTTCTAAATGTGAATTTTGGTTGACTTCAGTTGCATTTTTGGGGTATGTAGTTTCAAAAGAAGGGGTAATGGTAGATCTCCAAAAGATTGAGGCGGTTAGGAATTGGGTTCGACCAAGTTCTGTGATTGAAATTAGGAGTTTTGTGGGGCTCGCTAGCTACTATCGTCGTTTTGTGAAAACCTTTGCTTCTATTGCCACACACTTGACCAATTTGACCAAAAAAGGAGATACCATTTGAATGGACTGAAAAATGTGAGGAGAGCTTTCAAAAGCTCAAGATTCTTTTGACCACAACACCTATTCTAGCGCTACCGGTGGAGGGTAAGGATTTTATTGTTTATTGTGATGCTTCATATTCAGGCTTGGGTGCGGTGTTGATCTAGGATAAGAATGTCATAGCCTATGCATCGTGACAGTTGAAGGTGCATGAGAGGAATTATCCAACACATGATTTAGAGTTGGCATCGGTAGTGTTTGCTCTTAAGATCTGGCGGCATTATCTTTATGGTGTCAAGTGTGAGGTGTTTACTGATCATCGCAGTCTACAACATGTGTTCACTCAAAAGGATCTAAATTTGAGACAGCGAAGGTGGATGGAGTTACTCAAGGATTATGATGTGACCATCCAATACCATCCGGGTAAGGCTAATGTAGTGGCGGACGCACTAAGTTGAAAAACGGTGAGTATGGGTAGTTTAGTTTGCTTAAGTGTATCCAAGCGACCTTTGGCTAAAGAAATTCAACATTTGGAGTCTAAGTTCATGTAGTTGGGCATCTCAGAGAAAGGTGGGGTGTTAGCTAGCATTAAAGTAAAGGCCACGTTCATTGAGGAGATCAAGGCCAAACAGTTTGAGGATGAACATTTGAAAGTACTCAGAAATAAAACAGTGTCCGGCAAAGCACAAGAGACCACTCTTGATGGGGAGGTGTACTCAGTTTTGAAGAAAGGATTTGTATTCCTAGAGTGGGCGACTTTATTCAGAATTTATTGACAGAATCCCATGGTTCGAGGTATTCCATTCATCCGGATGTGACTAAGATGTATCGAGATTTGAAGCGAATTTATTGGTAGTCTGGCATGAAGAAAGATATAGCGGAGTTTGTGGCTAAGTGTTAAAATTGCCAACAAGTAAAATATGAACATCAAAGGCCTGCCGGTTTGCTTCAAAGAATTCCAATTCCGGAATGGAAGTGGGAAAGAATAGCTATGGATTTCGTGGTTGGTCTTCCCAAGACATTGGAAAATATGATTCTATTTGGGTAGTTGTTGACAGATTGACTAAGTCATCCCATTTTATTCCAGTCAGAACAGATTATAATGCTCAACAATTGGCTAAGGTATATGTAAGGGAGATAGTAAGGTTGCACGGGGTGTCCCTTTCTAACATCTCAGACCGTGGTACGCAGTTCACGTCCAAGTTTTGGAGGAAATTACATGAGGAGTTGGGTACGCAACTCACTTTTAGTACAACTTTCCATCCACAGACGGACGAACAATAAGAAAGGACTATTCAAGTGTTAGAGGACATGTTGAGGGCATGTGTGATTAACTTTGGAGGTCATTGGGATAAGTTCCTACTCTTATGCGAGTTCTCTTATAATAATAGTTACCACTCCAGCATTGACATGGCACCATTTGAAGCACTATATGGGAGGGGATGTAGATCACCCATAGGATGGTTTGAGGCTGGAGATGTGAAACTTTTGGAGTTGATTTAGTGAAGGATGCTCAAGATAAAGTGAGGAGTATTCAAGCTAAGCTTTTAGCAGCCCAAAGTAGACAGAAGAAGTATGCAGACCATAAGGTAAGAGACATGGCATTTCAGACTGGTGAGAACATTCTTCTTAAGGTATCACCCATGAAAGGAGTGATGAGATTCGGCAAGAAGGGAAAGCTTAGTCCCCGATACATTGGACCATTTGAGGTTCTTGACCGTGTAGGGCCAGTGGTGTATAGGCCAAGTGACGTATAGGGCCAGTTACGTATAGGTTGGCTTTACCCCCTAACCTATCGAGAGTTCATCTGATATTTCATGTGTCCATGTTGAAGAGATATCATGGAGATGGGGATTACATCATAAAATGGGACTCAGTGGTGTTAGACGAAGACCTTCAGTATGAGGAAGAACCGATTGCAATTCTTGATCGTGTTGTACAGAACCTGAGGACCAAAGAGATTAAGTCCGTGAAAGTTAAATGGAAGCATCGTCCAGTTGAGGAAGCCACTTAGGAGACCGAGAAGGACATGCGAGACAAGTATCCCCAGTTGTTCGTCGATTCAGGTACTACTCTACTCTTGCTTTAGCCTGTTTCTCCTGGTTTGTCACTCGGGGACGAGTGATGGGTAAATTGGTATCTATTGTAACGATCGGTTTCCGTCGTTATAGAAAAGCCAACAGGGAAAATCTTGGGCCGGAAAACTTTTTGGTAGTACCTTGGAAATTCCTAGCCTAGTCCAGATTTGGCTGAAATCTGAGTCAGTGAGGCCTAGGAAAATATGGTAATGAATGAGAGATCTAATTATGAATTTTATCACATGAGTAGATAGATAAGACGTTAAGGAACCCGTACGATTTTACGGAATCGAATTCGGGTGAGTAGAACTCTCGAAATTGATCTTAGTGTGAATGGGTAATTTTTGAGTGTCATGGATTGAAGGTGTGTTGTGAAATGGGGGTTTGAAACTCGTTAATTAACTCTCTGTCTCCGTGCAAACCGCCAAGGCAGGATTATTCCCGCCAGGGCACTGTAGCAGGGTGAGGACCGCTGTGGCGGGGCAGACGCGACTTAAAGTCAGAAATAAACTCCATAAATATTTTTTTTAAAAATTTTTGACCTTGAGAGCTAAGGAACGAACCCAGGTATTTTCTTGACAGTTTTTCACCATTCTTGAGGCTAAAGGTAAGGTTTTCAGTCATCGAATCCATTTTTCGATCCGTAGAACTTAGTTTCTTGGGTAATTATCAATGGGGGAGGGTTTGATCTGAGATTTATTGTGGAAGAAACCCTAAACTGGGTATGGGGATCAAGGGTTCGACCTAGGTTTACTTTATTGATTATATGTCAGGTATTTAGGTCTTGTTTATTGATCCTCGCATTATTATTATTGTTTGTAGACCAAGAACAAGCGGAAAGAATACGGAAGGGGAAGAATCAAGTTTCTTAGGTGATTCAAGCTTTGTTCGAGGTAGGTGATGGTTGTGATTTCATGTTGTGTGATATATGTTTGTTCTTGCTTCATTATATTGGATGTATGTATGCGCATGTTGCATTATTGATCACACTAATCGTAAATGAATATGAATGAATAACTATATGCCATGAATCACCTCTTAATTGTATGATTGTGAGAATGTACATTGTGATTGTGATTGTGGTATGTTGAATGGAGCGGGTACCACGATCCGGTACACTAACTAATTGGGATCGGATGTCACGTACTGACATAAATATTGGAACGGGTGTCACGATCCGACACACTAACTTGGAACGGGTACCATGATCCGGTACACTAACTGTTTGGGTATGAGTTCCATGAGAGGACCAATGACTTGTTATACATATGCGTATTGTTGAGAAGGTGGAATTGTACATTGATCCTGAAATGATATTGATATTGTATATGTTTGGTGTATGCATGTTTATGATGTTGTAATGACTTGCTTATATTGCACTTAGTGGGATAGCCGCGTTATCCTATCAGTACACTGTGGTTGTGTACTGATACTGCACTTGCTCTTTCTTTGTGGGGTACAGGGCATCTTCAAACGGCTACTGACCGACCTCGTTTAGAAGATCAGTGATCGTCATCGAATTCAAGGGTGAGCCAGTTCTTCCGGGCTGCCTTGGATTCTCTTTTTGTTTAGTCCATCTTATTCGGACTTAGACTAGTTCATTAGATATTCTTATGTTTAGTTGGGTTTTCTCCATTTCCTTTAGACTTTTGGTTCATTGTTAGAGTTTTGGTACATTGACTTTCAGGTTCTAGGGAATAATTTCCGCATTGTTTTTAGAAGCGTTTTTTTAGACTTTTGGAGTTTATGGGAACTCTACTTTATTTCTGCATTTAAACCTGCTTCCGTATCTTTAAATGCGTAGATTCATGGTTAGTTGGGTTGTAGTAATGGTTCTTCCACCGGAGGGTTAGTGTGGGTGCAAATCACGATGATCTGGATCATGACATTTAAAAAACACGACACAACTGCTTTCATAGCTTCAAAATCATCATTGATATTTTCATATCATGTCCAAATTAAGCGTTAACCTCATCAAACATAAAAATCATGCCAACCACAAGCCATCTTTTGTTTTTGAGACATTACCAGTTACAATTTTCAACATCATGTTATCTTTATTTTGTTTTTTTTTTAATATTTGCTATATATATATTGATGTAAATGTTCATTTTTCTGTACACTTTTTCATTGACATTTTATCACCATAGTAAATATTTAAAAAATACAAATAAAAAAACATAATTAATTTGATGAACATAGAGAGATGTCACATCACGTTAATATTACCTTGTGTATACTTAACTTTAATATTATACTATACAGGTTTAGATTTAGGGAGAGAGAGACGTATTAAATAGAATTAGAACTTAACTTCCTAAAACTAAAATAAAATCTTTAAAAAAAACTTAAATAACATTGATATTGATAAAAATAATAATAATAATAATAATAATAATAAAAATACTCTTGGCTTGTATCTAAAAGCTTCATTGTAATTATCCTTTTCAAAGGATGGTAACATATATACATTAAAAATAATATCAAAGAATGGATAAATCAACTCTTGCTTTACCTCTTCAGCTCTTCATATCAAAAAGCTTCTGTTTAAAATGAAATCAAGGATGGATAAAATAAAAGGAAGAAGATAAAAGAGAAGAAAAAAAACTACTTGAAACGCCCAAAAATGGTATAAGAAGATATGAAAAAAATACTTACATGAACACCCCAAAGGAAAAGGTCTAAGAAGGTATGAATAAATAGGGGAATGAATTGTCTAATTAATTATATGTGATTAAGAGCCTGTTTGGCATTGCTGCTAAAAATTGATTATTTTTAGAAGTGTTTTTTTAAAATAGCTTTTCAAAAAAATGCTTTTAAAAAAAAACAATTTGTTTTTGACAAATTCATTTGAAAAGTGCTTTTGATAAGCAATTTGTGCTTAACTAATTTTCTTTAAGAAGTGCTTTTGAGAGTCAAATTATGAAAAATGGCAAGTATCGGTGTTCTTTTAATATTAAGATTATTTTATAGAGAGAAACTATTTAAACATCTAATACAGAAATTTTAATTATATTTTTAATTTAATTATTTGAAATGTATATATTCAAATTTTCAATCAATATTGTACATAGATAAACATTGTTGAATATTTTTGAAAAGAAGAATCTTTTTGCTATTTATTACCTATTTTTTGGATTCAATCTTAGCTATTATCCTCTTTTTTTTGTTATAATACTCTAAAGTTTTAAAAATTCAATCTAAAATAAAATAATACGTCAATTAAGAAAAGAAAATTTGTTATTTGGTACTTTTTTGGGAGGGTCTTAATCTTTAATTGTTATTTTTTTCTCATTTTTAATCCTACAAAAATATCGTTGTTACTTTTATTTCTAATTCTGTAAAATAATACATAATGTAATATATACAATATAATATATAAATAATAATATAAAACATAAAAAAAATAAAAAAAATTATTATATAAAAATAAAAAATAAAATTCTTGAATAAAAATCAACCAAAGTTATGAGATATGTTGATTAATTAATAAGGGATATATTGATAAATATGTATATATGTAAGAGATATTTTAGTCTTGAAAAAATTACTTTTCTATTTCTGCTTCTGCTTTTTTTTAAAAACAGAAATTTTTAGCTTCTTTCCAACAGTAGAAAAATTGCTTCCGCTTCCATTTAAAAACACTTTTAAGAATTTGCCAAACACTTAATTCCTCAGAATAAGTGTTTTTTTCCCCAAAAAAATACTTCTGGCCTCCCAACAGCAATGCTTAACAGGCTCTAAGCATTACAAAAAAACTGATAGTACGTGGGTTGAAGCAATGATTTAATAGGGAAAATGTGTGATAATGCACACTAATTAATTGCACCATTATGTATTTAGCTGTTACATATTTCCTTTTGGAAGGAAGAGTTAAATGTAGTAAAGGCTAATAATAAGGAAAGTGAATAATTGTTTTAAAAGGTTATTGAACAGAAAATGAGAGAAAAAAATTCAAAATTCTAAGAAAATAGATAAATAGTAATACTGATCAATGAAGCATGCCACATCAGCGTGTTTTTATTCAGCTTAATAGATATATATAGATTTCAAACCTTAACATAGCTTCAAATAAATGCTTCACGGTTTGTATGACAATCTTTTAGCAATAAGAACAAATGATTCTTATGTTAGTGTAATTTAAGTAATTTATTTTAAGACTAAATAAAAAAATTAAAACTCAATGAAAGTAAATGTTTAACAGAAAAGATCATTGAAAATCAAAAAATTATTTCCCGATGGAAATAAGTAGGCCATTATGAATTTATGGCTTTCTCTTATGGATCATTTACTGTAGTAAACTCATGTTTTGATAGCAGTTGTTACACTTCTAAAAAGGATGAAAAATTAATTTTTAAAATTATTAAATGTAGGACAAACCAAGTGTTTTAAGGCAAATGGACTGCTTATGTCCTGTTCGCAAAAAAAATTCGAAGTGTCCAAAATTAACTGCAATTAAAAAATAAATAAAAGAAAAAGGGTAAATTTTGTTGATGAATTTGTGATTGTAATTCTGTTACTCTCTTGATTCTTTTTTTCTGAACTTCTCTGAGATTCTAGAGCCTTTCGTAGTGTACTTTTCAAATTGTTGGATGATTTAGATCTCCTAGAGATGTATTTCAATTGCCGAAAATGTTGGCTACTGCTTCTTTGCTTCAAAAATATCTCCAAAAAGAACTTTGTCGACCACTCCTTCAAAGAATTATGTAGTTGATGTTGTAGCTTTCTACGATGCTTGTTGAAGTGTTTGCAAAATGCCCTTGAATGTCATGTCTATCCCTTATTTATATGTGTTCATTTTTTAGACTTCAAAAATACTTGTTTCTTGTCGTCACATTTTAGCTAGGCCACTTCTTGAGAGTTGTCTACCATTGAAATTCTGATGTGCATTTTCATCGGGTGAAAGTAGTTCGTCAAAGTAACAAATGACTTCTTGTAGTGTTCTTGATTTTTGTTTTTCAACTATGATGTAAAATTGATAGCTTTTCTTAGATAAACATGAAAAATTACCAAGTTCATGTTTTCCTTAGGTCCACTGCACGTTGGACCAAACCCCAGCTAGAAGTTGTGCCCTTAGTTAATTAGCAAAGCTCATACTACTTTTCATAATTCAAGTTATAGTAAAAAAAAAAAAGTTGATTTGAACTTTTGAACCAAGAAAGATTGACTTTTCTTTGTTGTTCAAGAATCAGAATCTCTATCAAAAAATCTCTTTTAATATGGTAGTTTTTTCAATTAATGAGCCTGCTTCTTATAAATTGGTATCTTGTCTGAGATTTTATTGAAGGAAAAATTACTCGGTTAATCAAATTTATACTACTTAATTACTCATCATAGTTATGGTTTGCTAAAATTATCACTCGCGATTAACATTAACCATTAATTATGTGGGCTGAGTTCGAGTTTGTATAATTAACCACGTTTGTATAATTCGCCACATTTGTATAATTCGCAACTAACAATTCTTCGTTTGATTTGCATTTGTATACGATGGTTTGTATTTGTTGTATATGACGATGATTTCCTTTGGTTTTTCAGTTTTGTCATCATATACATTCAATCTTTTTGTGTATAACTTTTCAAAGTTTGTATAAACATGTAGTTTTCGAATTTTATATAATATAATTTATATAATGTAATTTGTATAATATATTTTGTATAATTGTTTAAAGTTCATATGTTTATGTTTGTATCAATTCGTTATTTCGAGTTTTATCATATTTGTATAATTTCAGACTTTATATTACTCAATTATACAAAAACACGCGAATTATACAAACGTACCTACAAATTATACAAACGAGATGCGAATTATACAAATTATCACCCTCTCTCTCCCCCCTCTCCCAATCTTGTTCGCCTCTCTCCTCCCTCTCCCAATCTCGCTCGCCAGAATATACAAATACATATGTATAATATACAATTATCTAACTGATACACATATACAATTCACTTCTCTCCCACTCTCATCCCTCTCTCGCTCGCCTCTCTCCTCTCTCCCCCAATCTCGCTCGTCACTCTCCTCCCTATAACATGTAGCTACATTGTAATTAACAAACTATAGCTATGAAGCGTAATTAGACTAATTCTACTTTCTATTTTCCTGTCCCAATTCAACATATTCCTTTTTTTGCTCCTGCTTGGTAGCAGACTTGTGTGCGAGCTTGGTCCGGTTTCGATTCCTAAAGCTCCAACTCCGGGGAAAAGATTCATCTTCCAATTTTCCCTTCCTTCCAATTCCAATATTTTGGATTTTAGCTTCCCTCATTTTTTTAGTAACAAAATAAACCAAAAGTAGGACCAAAAATGCCACGTGGAGCGTGTCACGAGATATATTGCTCTCGGACTTCTTACGGTAAAGCCAATACACCAGCCAGCCACACTAACTGGCTGGTGCATTGGCCTTACCGTAAGAAGTCCGAGAGCGATATATCTTGTGACACGCTCCGCGTGGCATTTTTTATCCTACTTTTGGTTTATTTTGTTACTAAAAAAATGAAAAAGAAGAAAGAAAATGGCATGGGTTTGGGAGTCAAGCCACTCTCCGTTCACACGGTTCTCAAAGCAGAGGAGAAAGGGTGTGTGGGACAGAATGCAAGAAGTGTATGATACAACAGATAACCTTAAGGAGTGGCGGCAACCCTCTTGATTGATAGTTCCTCTTTATTCAATTACCATGAAACAAAACCCCCTCAAAGATTCACCTCAATTCATAACCAAATTTAGAGATCACATAAACACTTCACACGTTCTAAATTAATGTATTTTTCTTTTCTTTAACTCATTGGTTCAATCTTTTCATAATGATATGATTTGATCACAAATGCACGGTAATTTCAATCATTCCAAACTTTGACTTTCTCCTTTCAATTTCACCTCAACTTTCCTTATACAAGGATTGAGAATCATTCACAAGAATCTCTATGTAAGCTTTTCCAATGCATAAAAGATTTTCATCAAAAAGTTCAAAAGTTGTAAAGAAAATTTTTATGAGTGTGCTTAGTTGCTAAGTTGTGACATCACATGATTTTATCAAATTGAGAGACATAGCCTCCACTATATCTCACAAACTTAGAGCAAAAATACTTTTTTTGCTTTCTCAGATAACTTTAAAGTTTGTTTAGCTACTGACAATTTCTGATGGTCTAGATTTACCTGCCTGTAGTGTAAAAATCATATCTCATTTTAAAAAAATTAAAATCGTAAGTTGTTTGATTTTTTCAAAACTAGAAACATGAAACTATAATGTAGCAAAGATTTGAGGCCAAATTTCTCCTCTATTACTACCGTTATTTTAATATTGAACTCAATTTCTGATTTTTCGTCTTTTAATTTCTCCAATTTGCGTTTCATAACACCTCGAGATTTAGAAAAGAGAGAAAAAGGGATTTTTGGGTAGCAGGTTGTGTCTACGGTTTCAAAATTCAAACCGTAGAAGCTTCAACAGGCCATAGATGAAAACCGTAGGAAGTGGGAAAATAATTTTCTAAATCAAGTCCCAGAACCCATTTTACAGTTCACTAGGACGGTCCGTCAACCATTGTACGATTTGTAGATAGGTCTCGTAGGTGACTCCCAGACTTAGTGTTAAAGCCTAAGGCTGGGTTATATGGTTGGTATCTACAGTCCGTAAAAGGACCTACGAATCGTAGATGGTGTCCGTCAAAAGTTGGCCAAATCAAGAGGATCCTAAATCTTTCTACGGTTGACCAATACGGTCTGTAGAAAGACCTACGAACCGTAAGTTGAGGTCGACAATTATTTTAAGGGATTTTTGGATCTTTTCCTAATTATTTTAATTTTATACTACGTCGTTATGCCTTCTACCCTCAGCCCTATATAAATGTTTAACCCCAAATTACCCATTTTCAACTCATTCTCCTGAATTTCCTAAACTTGACCGAATTCACTCTCCAAATTCTCTCAAGTATAAGGAAGAAGAAGAAGAAGAAGTACTAGGGTTTATCCAAGTCTCCAATCCTCCATTCTTTTTGGGCTTCTAGCATTAAGGTATGTGTGTATTCACCCATGGAGTCATTTCCTCCATGGGGTCTTAGGGATTCAATTTCCCAATTCTATTTTCAATTGATCAAATTAGGGTTTCAATTTAATGAATGTGGGTTCATCTAATTATGATTGATTATGGTTAATTAAGTCTTTAAATGCATGAATTGATGTTAATTCATGATATTTAGTTGAAATTGCATTGACCCATGCCTAAATTATGTTTTTAACTATGATCCTATAATGAACCCATAAATCCATGAATTATCAAATGATGAAGATATGCATGTTTTTTATGAAATGATTATAAATGATTTGGGGATGCTTTGAAAGGAAAGTATCAATGCTATTGTGAAAGGATTTCTCACTTACTATGATGATCATGATTGTGAAAGGTATTTCTCACAAATGAATTCACATTAGTACAAGGTTTTCTCATCTATGTTGAATTATGTTTAAGAAGTTATTCTATGTTTTGATCTTAAAAGTTGTGGATTGGTATTGATCATTGTCTTTCCTATGATAAATGATATTTGACTTTTATTTATTCTATTGGGATTTAGAATTAGCACCGAGAGGGCTTTGAGGTGGAGGCTTAAATAGGGTAATCTCTAGTAGCAAGCTCTAGTCCCAAACTACGTGCCCCCGTAGGATTGTCTTAAATGACCTAGCTAGTGGATCCACTTTAGTAAATGATGATATGTACAGATTCTACCTTGGAAAGTAGTTTCCCCTTCTTTCAGTATGAGGTATATACCAGATTCCATGATATAGCTCTCATGGTCTTATTGTTGGTTAAAGCTAATAGCCCACAAAATAATTATGTTCTCTTGAAAGCTTTTCTTATGTCCTTTATGTTAATGTATTTGACTATATTTTATGATCTTCATGTCATTTCTTCTCTAAAAGCTTTTAAATGTTTCATTATGATCATGCCTATTCGTTTTAAGTCATTTATACTATCATGTTCATGTTTATGCATATTGCCTCATACATAGTACATTTCATGTACTAATGCATACTTGTGCCTACATTATTTCACTAATGTAGGGTTCAACTCTCCTACCTTCCATACTCGTGGCTAGTCTATTCTTCATTGACCTTGAAGATTGGTGAGTCCTCATGTTCCGAGGACCGAGACTATTTTATTGATTTATGTCATTTTTATTTCAGACTTTGTATGTGATGTATGAGTTACGTCCCAATCACTTCCCTTATGATGTACTAGATGGCTTTGAGACTCATATTAGACTTCCGCTTGTCAAACTCTTTTGATGTATAAGTGCTATCTTTTAAAACTTTTACTTCTATTATCTTGTATGATGTATGCTAAGTGGCTTGGGTAGGGCCTCTCGGGGTTCTATACGTCATGTTATGCCTAGGGTATACTTTAGATCGTGACACATTTTCACCAAGGTAACTCTCGATTTCTTAACAACGCGTTCCTCTCTTGATTTTCAACAATGACATGTTTCAATGATTGTGAAACGCCATATGCTTGCCTTAAGATCGTGGATAATAAAAAAAATTGTGTGCAAAGCATCATCTTTAAAGTTCATCTTCCGATGATTGAAATCTTCCCGCTTGTTAGAGAGCCACTGGACATATATTTTCATTCATCTCATAGAATTGTCGATGAAAAAAACGAAAAATATCCTGTACAAATACTTAGGCCAAGTTATGAATGAAAAGTTCTCCTCTTGAAATCCTTCATCCATCAAAATATTATTACTGCTAGTCTTCCCCGCCGTGATGAGAACCTTAGCAGTCGGCGTATTCCTCATCCCAATTTTAGCGAGGTCCGCTACATGTCTTGATATTGAGAATGGGAAGATGTGCTTGCCCGCAACAAGGAAGCTTTGGACCGCAACAAGACTTATGATGGTATCTTTATGTTGATGTTCACATATGACCATAATGAAAATGTGCTCCACGCTTTTTGTGAAAATTGGCATTCATCCACCAACATAATTTCTACTTTCATTGGAGAGTTATCCATATATATATGAGATTTGAGAACCATTGGAGGCCTTCCCATTCATGGGACTTTTTATGATGAAGTTTCTCCCTCGAATAAGGAGTTGGCTCATGTAGATGACCAATGAAAGCCTTTCCTCTTCAGAAATTGCTCATACTTGCTTTCGGCTTTCTAGCGGTTACAAAATGTGTCATCAATGAAGTATCCTATTGCGATTGAACCAAGTTTTGATTTTGAGGAACGAAAAAAATATGATGAGCCTTCACAAAAGTTTTCTAAGAATTGAACAAATACAAGGATGAATCATAATTCCTCGGTAAATATTGACATGAAATCTTTGTCACGAACCGAAGAGGAGAGTGTCCCTTTTGTCGAGCTAGGAGTGGAAGAATCACCCAAAGATTAGACTTATTTGGAGACTTTCATTGCATGTTGGCTCTATAAATTCATGCTTCCAAACAAGAAGGTTGATTGAGTTTGTGCTAGCATCTTCAAAATTGCAAGCTTAATAGCTCATGACGAAAAAACAAATTCCAACTTCGGTCCTTGCAAGCATCTATGGCGGTTTTAGAGAGATCTTCACCTCTCCAAATTTGGGTTCCTGCAAGGATCTCCTTCCCATTCATTATGTATATGGATGGATTGATGAGTATTTTAAAACCTATTATCGTGTGAATTGTCTGCAACAACTGGGAGTGCAAATTGGGAGATTTCTAAAGAAAAGATGAAAAAATATTTTAACCTTGTTGATAGTCGCAAGTTATTTCAACAAGTGGATGTACAGAACCTTCATCATTTGGCCCTAACACAAAAGGAAGAGCTGCATATTGACGAATAAGGCAAATTGTCCAATTTCTAGTGTAATTTCTTCATACGCATCCGCTCAAATTTCATCACTTTGAGGATGATGATGATCTAATTGTGCAACTTTATAGCCTTCATTGATTTACTCGGCAATTTGAGTTTTATTAAGATATTTTTGGTGTTCTAATAGAGCATCATTATAATGATTCACTACCAGATTTGGTGCGTCTTTGAGATTTTTGTGTTAGTCTTGGAAGCTTATCAAAGCTTATAATATCAATGTGTCCATCAGACAAGGGGCCTTTATGACTTGTGAGTATTCAGACTGGTGGCCAGCCCATTGAGAGAGCGTGTTAAAACGAAGTACCCATGTTATTTTAAAAGGTCCTCGGAAGGATTATGCTCCCTTATCAACTAAAGTAGAACAACTTCAGCAGGATGGTCAAGAAAAGCTTTATCACACTTCAAAGTTCAAGGTGGCGTTGAGTATTCCTTCGTAATCTGTAAAAGTTATTTTTAAGTCTAAAAGTTTAAAGGTTAAAAGTACAAAGGTGAATAAAGGAGTTAAGAGTCCTACACCGACCCTCAAGACAGCAAATGTTACTGATTTTGAGGCAAGCAACGTAGCTCACAAGAGGGAGAAAATTTTTGGCTCATCGGACAAAAGCATTGAAAACTCACTAGGCAATGTGACATTTTGCAGCAACACATTCAAATCACCTACTTTACTTCATGGAGTTGGTGTCAATACTAGTGCAACCTATAACTCCAACGAGAGCAATGTTATCCAAGAGCAATATTGGAAGCATTTGAATAAAGAGCCTAAGGACTTAAACGATCAGCACGAGTTTGCTGATTTGGATTTAATTAGTATTGATAGTGCGATCTTTGAAAATGGCGTTGTTAGTTCTACAATTCCCTTGACAGAATTATCACATCAGGTAAAAATTATTTCTTTAATATTTTACTAAACTTTCCAATACGTCTCAACTATTAATGTTGAGATTGGAGCAAATCAAATTGAATGTTCAAATGTCTTCAAGAACATGGTTTGCCCTTTGCAACGGATTTCCTCAAATTTTGAGCCACGGGAGAATAGTTCAAGCTTCAAATTATCTTCTGTTTTTGGAATATGGCATACGTTGTGTGAATGTATTACATAATTCTATGCCAAATCCTTGAAAAGCCTCAAAGAGTTAGAGATATATGCATGTCTTGATTCTTAAAAGACTTAGGAAAGTTAACATCATCAACGTTTCTCCTTTGACGATTCTGCTTGAAGAATTTTGAAGAAACATAGAGATTATGATGTTGCGAGGTTGTTTACTTCTTAAAAGATAACTAGAAATTCTCATTAAGAGTTACTTTTGTTGGGTTCTAAAGAATCAGGGCGTCATGCGAAAGCTTATAATTGCAAATCATGTTGGTGATAAATCAAAAACATACTAAAACATATATTATTAATCAGGTTTGACCAAGCGACCTACATATTATAAAACTAATAACGGAAAAAGCATAAACATGTTGGGAGAGAATCTCCCCCTAAACAAAACTCTTTAAATGTCTACATTGTGGATGCTCTTCTATTTTTGGTACCAGAAGAGGAGTCGTCAGTTTATAGAGTTCCAAAATTTTCCTCTAAAGAAAGAATAATTACATATGAAAGAGTTATATTTTCCTTTCATGAAATGTAAAAGCAATTATGGTAATGCTTTGACTTTCCTTCCAGGGAAAATTATAACTCATATATGGTAAGAAAATCAAGACAAAATCCTAACAACTTTCTGTTGCATAACAATGCCTTCATACTACGAAGGAGGAGAAAATCAAGATGGACAAACATTTGGGAAAGCTTCAAAAAGTCCTTGCAAGAGATGAAAAGATATAGAAGTTTGGAATTCTATGAAGAATTAAAGATCACTTCCCTTATAAAGGAGCATCAAAAGAGATTGTTCAAAGATCAAGAGAGTATCAGTAACAGTGGAGATGACATTCATGCCATCGAGAAAATTAGTCCCTTGTCGGAAATAGAAATAAAAGAATTAGCTAAGTTAAAGGAGGATGTTGAGACAAGTCGCCACTAAATTCTTAGTCATAAGTTTTTTCCTGAATCTTTTGTTCCGCATAAGAATGCTCTTTTCCTTTTTCTTTTTCTTTTTCTATTTATGATGTAGTGACAATCCTCTTTGATGAAATAAAAGAGACATATTTTCTTTAAATTTCTTTTTATTTTGCTTTGTATTTGAATGTCTTTCTGTGCTATATAACTTATTTTCAATCATCTAGACCCCCAAGCTTTGATATTCATGGCAGGAGATTAATAACTCAAAACTATGAGTAACTTGTGCCGTTGAAATGATCTCACAAAAATAAATATATATAAAAATCTTGGCTAAAAGATCTTTTGGCACGACCCAACCCACCGGGCCGTGCGGGCACCTGCTCTAACACCTAAGTAGGAGAACCCTCGATTCTCAAACGTCTAATCATGCGGAAAATTAAGAAAACTGGAGATAAAAGGAAATTCATGGAATTTTTTTATAGCTTAAGGAGTTTTAAAACATCCAACATAAAAATATAAATAAATAAAAAACACCCCCAGGTATCTAGTCTAAACAGGTACAAGAGCTTCTAAGATTACAAGGTATAAACATAATAACATATGACACAGCTCCCACCACATGGAAGGAAAAATAGGAGTTGCTGGAGATTGTCTTCGTCTTCACCTATGAAACATCACTGACCCTGCAACCAGACAAGAGTAGTATCAGTACAAACCACACATACTGGTAGGCATCATCGGTCAACCCGATACCCACCGCATAATATAAGAAATCGACTAGCAGGAAACATGCAATAAAACCGTTCATCCCTCCACCTTTATATCTTCCTGCCCTTACCATTCCCGGATACTTTAACATATACTAGTACACTTGACTCTAACCCTTTACTCACTCCGTTCTTGATCATAGCTTAATCATTCTATCCCTTAGAGGAGTTTTCAGATGTAATGACTACCAACCCGGCCAACCACTCACGACATACCCTTACTTCTTCCACATCACCACTCAACCCTTGATCCCATAGTACATTCTATCAAGGCTCGCTAACCGTTTCAATACGAATACCCTTCCAAGGTAATACCTAGCTACTTAACATTTACGACATAACACCACCCCACCTCTCAACTTTTAAGAACACAGACAACCTCTCTACAGTAACACATAGTAACACCTGGACCCTCGATCTCCACTTACCATCCCACATCCCGATTTGGGCCTGACCATTCACAGTTCATTTAGTAAACGAGACATAACAAGTAATTACGACACAGTAAACACACATATACCAGATGCATAGTTCAAATATCATTTTAAGAACAATACATAATTCCCCAATAACAATGGCAGGTAGATATGAATATAGTAATCACTAATGGTTCTCCCATGGAACCCACACCCAAACTGTTAGTGTGTCGGAACGTGACACCCGATCAAATATATATATGTCAGAATGTGACACCTGGTCCAATATATGTGTCTGAACGTGACACCCAATCCAATGTATTTGTTGGAACGTGACACCCGATCCAATGTATGTGTCGGAACGTGACACCGGGTCCAGTCAGCACAACCACAGTCACAATCACACCCATAATGAACAGTTCACATAGTCACACGATCAAGTAACAGGTTCATGGCATGTAATTATACATACTTAGTCGTTTCACCGAGTTTGATTCATAACCCTTTATTCACATACACACATGCATACAATGAAGCCACTATCCGGCATGGATCACATAAACAGGAAATTGAACCATCACCTACCCCTAGTTCACAGAACGGGGCTTCCCCCTACGGTACACATCTTACGTAACAACCAGAAATACAGGTACGATCATCCTTTTTTCGGTGCACGAAGGTCTACACATGAATTCTACCGTCAATTAACAAAATACTACGCAGTGAACATGGATTTAAGACTAGTCAATTAATAGACCTAGCCTACCTGGGCTCCAAGCAGTCGCAGAGGGATTGTAGCTCCAATCCTGGCTTCCGGACGACGAGAATGTGGATTTTGATCGGAAATATGCAGCTATCGACAACCTTGCACTAGAAATCTCTTTCTCCTTCCTTCCCAAGCCTAGAGCAGCCTTTTGAGGGTTTCTGGGGTGATCCTCGCATGTTTTGGTGTTTTGGGAAAAAAGAGAGAATAAGGCTTCACGTCATTTAAGTTCTTCCCCGACCATCCCGCTCTGGTGCTCCTTGTCCCACTGGAGTGCCGCCACCCTAGCGGCATCTATTCCGCTCTAGCAGGATGATGGGCCCAGTTCTCCCGACATTTTTCTTTTCCTAAATAAAGATGGTTCGGATCGTTACAATAGATACCAATTTACCCCTCGTTCATCCCCGAACGACTAGCGAAGGGAAAAGCACGAGCCCTTTTTTAAGTACTTCTAAACTAACGAATCGGCCCGTTACGGAACCATGAAGGATGGTGGTTTCCAATTTTTTAGCACGAAAGAGGTCTTTACTTAAGGGACCGACAAAAAAATGAAGCAACACACGGAGACAAAGACACGTCCAATTGTATAGCTTGCCCCGCCAGAGCGGCAGGGTTCCCGCTGAGGTGGGGCCGCTGTGGCGGGGACACGCCCGCTGTAGCGGGGAATTAGAAAATTAGTAAGTAGGGGAAAAGGAAGAGTCTTCCCCATTTCCTCCTAAACTCACCCCAAAACTCAAAAACACTCTCAATCGCTTCGCTCCGAATGTCAATTTTTACGGTAATATTCTTGTTCTCTACTCTGATTACTTCATTACTTACTTAACTACGATTGCATGCCGCTATTCGATTGGTTATGAGGGCCTTGGGGGCTAGTTTTTCAAAATATGAACATAGGTTGCTTGATTTGCCAGAAAACGTAGCATGGACACTCCACAACGTTCTAAGCGTAAGGATTTTGCAAAAATACGGTCGAAATGATTTCGAAATGGGTGGGGAAAGTTGAATAGTTTCTTGGTGTAAAACTTAGATTCGGACACCATTTAGGGGTTTATTTGCTAGAATAGTTGCATATTTAGGTACCAGTGTACTTTATAGACTCTGATCTGATGAAAATCTATTTAACACAAGGTTTTTGGGGTGAAGGGGCGCCATGATCGTGCCTCAAGTTCATCCCAAATGAAGGTCGTTCTGGCGGCATCCATCCCGCTCTGGCGGCCTCTTTCATCCTGCTATAGCGGGATCCTGACCGCTCTGACGGGATCTAGCGAAACAATGGCCTCTTGCCACTTCCCATAGATTTTTTTTTCTTTTTCCTTAGCCAGATATTCACTAATTCCATGGAGTCCTAACGTATATGTTTCATGAATTTTGCAGGCTTGTCTACTATGGATGGAAATAACGAGGAAAACCTACCCTTCGTCCGATTCCCCGATGTTGCGATTCGGGAGAGACATCACGATCACCGGAACATCACATTCTTGTATAAGAGGGTTTTCACTTTCTGCACTTAGCGGAGAAAGCACCCGCCTTCCATGCCCGGTTGATGGAGTTTGGTTGGGGTCCACTAACAGAGGCTCCCCCTGTTGCGCGCTCCAGCTGAGTGAGGGAATTCTACGCCATTCTTCCTACTGTTCGCTAGGACGATCCTCACCCTACCATCTGTATTCGAGGAGTTGACATCCCCCTGAGCACTCGGTTCATCAATGAGGTGCTCGAGGTAACGCCGAGTACGAGGCCAAACTAAGGAAGATGGATTTGGGTTGGCTGCGGGACGCACTGGTCGAGGCTGCGCGCTGGGATCGGGTTTACTGGGCTACTACTGAGGGCATCACCAGTACTCACTGGTCACCGGATGCTAAGAGGTGGCTGCACCTGTTATCTAGGACGATCCACCCGTCGGGCAACCGTACTGACGTAACCTTTCCCCGGGCTCTAGTGGTGGCTTGTGCTATGCAGGGGATCAGACTGAATGCGGGAGGTCAAATCATATTCGAGTGGATGATGTTCTACAGGGGCAACAAGAAAGCATTCTTCCTGCCTGGGCTGGTGACAGCGATGTACAAGCGGGCAGGGGTGCCACTCTTGGACACTAATGAGGTACTTCCTATAGACCCCCTTTTCCACCCTTTTTTGATCAGGCAAACTTCCACCTCAGGAAGAAAGAAAAGGAAGACAGATGGGGCCGGTAGCATTCAAGCAGCTGCTGAGGTGGATGACGAAGGAGGGAAAGATGATGAGACCGACAACACCCTTCCTACCCAGTCTCAGCCCCCACTATCAAGTGCTCGTGTTGAGGAGGACCTGGCGGCCGTCTGGAGGAGATTGGGAAGCTGTAATGCTAGTGCCTCGACTTTAGTTCCACCCTCCACTATCCTCGAGGTTGAGATGCTCCGCCGCCAGCTACGAAATGAGAGGAAGAAGGGTCTAGAGAGGGACCGTCAGATGGCCCGGATGTGGAAAACTCTTAAGGTCATTTTCTCTTGCGTTGCCCCCAAAGGGATCTTCCTAGGCTCGAGCCAGGGGATTTTCGGGAGTTCGCCTGGCTTAGTGAGGCGTGGATTGGTGAGACATCCCCAGAGGACATAGAGTCCGGCAGTGACACTTCCTATTCCCAAGGACCGTGATTTGGTTTTTCCCCTCTTGAAACAATATTTCTATTTTCCTTTTTGCTTTTCCTCAAGTTCTGTAAGCACATGGATGCTCGTTTTGCTATTTTAATATCCAATATTTAATGATAGGTGATTTTAACTTACTGTTCTGTTGCTAAGTACGGGTTGGATTGCGGGAATTAGCCCATGCACGATTTCGGAGTCCATAGACGAAACAGGGAAAAATAAGGGAGACAGGGAAGAGATTCTTGATAACTAAAAGTTTGAATCTTGTTTACTTGTTAATTAATCAACAAATATGTTACTTTAGATACAAACCCCCCTGTTTACTTTTATCAGAAATAGTTTGACTAAACGGATATAATTGTTGGTTAAGTTTAAGTCTGAAATATATTTCTCGTGTGATCGACCCTAACCTACAAGTTGGGTTCTTTACTTGATAACGATCGCTTATACTTCTTTAGGGAGGTGTAATTAGAGCGTATCAAATTTTGGCGCCGCTGCCAGAGAATACGGCTTTTAGATTAAACTAACTACATTGTTGAACTTTAGTCAAGTATTTCCTAATTTTACGTTTTGTTTTATTTTGTTTTTGTTTTCTACAAGTTTCTACTCTAGTGTATGCCAAGTACACGGAGTCGAGGTGAACCCTTGATCCCCTACGATCCTGAATTGAGTAAGACTTTGAGAAGAATGAATAATCAAGAAGTACACAACAATCCAATCGGAGAGGGTCGAGGAGATGGAGTTGAAGTGCAGCCTCCAGGGGTTATTAATGTGCCCACCCAGATTAAAGGTGATCCTATAAATAGAAATGCAGAAAGGGTGAAAAATCCGCCAGCACCGAGGTTTCGTGATCACTACAGGGCTGACTATGATAGGGTTTGATCAGATGGGCCTATTGTTCTACCTCCACTACCTCCAGGTCATACTTTTGTGGTAACTAGTAGTCTAATACAGATTCTTACAGCGAGAGGGTTATTTGTTGGGCTGACTTCGGAAGATACATACGCTCACATGGCCAAATTGTCCAGTGTTTGCAAGAGTTGTGTAGGACGACTGGAGTTGGATATGGATGCCATAGTTCTGAGAGTGTTCCCATTGTCGTTGACCGGTGATGTTGTTGTGTGGTTTTCCGAGTTGCCTTATAATTCGATCTACACATGGGACCCAATGTATAAGGTGTTCGTAGCAAGGTATTTTCCGGTGTCCAAGAAGTTAAACCACAAGGATAAACTGAATAATTTTACAGCACTACCTGGAGAGTCCATAAGCAGTTCATGGGATAGGTTCACTGGGTTCATGAGGAGTGTTCTAAATCACCGCATAAATGATGAGTCACTAAAGGAGTAGTTCTATAGAGGACAGGATGATAATGGTCGGGCGGTGTTAGATACTATTGTTGGAGGATCATATGGTGAGTGCACATTCGAGGAGATCGCTGAAAAACTTGAGAGGATTTCCCTAAACAATAATGCATGGAGCACTAGAAAGGCAAATACTGGAAGGAGCACATTCGTGGTTCAATCTGCACCAAGTCAATATAATGATGACATTCATGAAGAGATGGCTCAAATGAGGACAGAACTTGGGTTGGTCTTGAAATATGTGAGTGTTAATGCAGAAAAAGTAAATGCTGTGAATTATCTGACTAGGTCTTCACAACCACCAGTTGAGGAGTGCTACTATAAGGAGGATGCGAACTTGGTAAATGATCAGACGGGGGATTTTCAGACCAACACCCAAGGTTTCAATATGGATAATTGGCACCAAGGTCAGAAATATGGAAACTACAACCGTGAGGGTAACTACAACCGTGAGGGTAACTATGTTCGGGATGGGAACTACAATCATGACAACAATTACAACCGGAATAATTATGGCAATAGAAATGATAAAGTTGGACCCTATGTTCCTCCTGGTAATAGAGAGGGTGGTAATAGTATGTCACGCATTGAGGATATGATGCAAAAGATGATGAAGAGGTTTGATGCAACTGATGAGAAGGTTAAAGAGATGTGAAACGACTTGTCTGGAATTGGTTAAAAAGTTGATGCCCATGCAGTGTCAATCAAGAAACTTGAGCAGCAGTTTAGTCAGTTGTCCACCATTGTGAACCCACGTCGTCCTGGCACACTTCCTAGGAACATCAGCCAGAATCTAAAAAATGATGGGCATTTTATGGCAGTCACTACTCGTGGAGGAAAGCAGACCATTGACCCCCCCATGTCGTCTGAGGTTGAAAAAGTGATAGAGAAGGATGAGGATGAGATTGAGGTTACTGAAATTCCTAAAGATGATACTGAAAAGGAAGCTGAGGTGACCCAAAAAGTTGTTCTCATTCCTAGACCTCCACCTCCACCTCCATTCCCACAGACATTGGTGAAAAAGACAGAAGAGGGAAAATACCGCAGGTTCATATCTATGTTGAAGCAACTGTCCGTAAATGTCCCATTGATAGAAGCTTTAGAGCAAATTCCTGGGTATGCTAAATTCATGAAAGACTTGGTAACCAAGAAGAGTGTCTGTCAGTTTTGATAATGATGAGAGGATGCAAAATTGTAGTTCTATTTCTACTAGGTCACTTGTGCTAAAGAAAGAGGATCCTGGAGCTTTCACTATTCCTTGTACCATCGGGATTCTACGCTTCGTGAAAACTTTGTGTGATTTGGGGGCAGCATTAATTTGATGCCATTGTCTATTTATAAGAAGTTGGGTTTAGGAGCTCCAAAGCCGACTACGATGCGTTTACTTATGGCCGATAGAACTGTGAAGTGGCCCATTGGAGTGCTCCAAGATGTCCTTGTTAAAGTGGAGTCATTCATCTTTCCGGCGGACTTTGTGATACTTGATTGTGAGGTTGATTTTGAGGTTCCCATCATCTTAGGGAGACCATTTCTTTCTACTAGGTGTGCCTTGGTCGACATGGAAAGAGGGCAGATGAAGTTCCGATTGAATAGTGAGGAGGTAACTTTTGACATCTATAGATCCATGAAGCATGAAAGTGATCTTAAATCGGTATCTTTGGTAAATCACATTGAGGGGGAAAGCTCTGAGGTATCCATTGAGGAAAGGTTAGGTGTTGATGCGCTAGCAGCGGTGATGATGAATTTTGACAGTGATAGTATTGATGAGTATGATGAGCTAGTTGTCGCACTTGATAGGTGTGATTTCCGTCCCAAACCAAAAAGATTGGAGTTAGATATGAAGAATCGAGACTCTCCACCGCCAAAACCGTCTGTAGATGTGCCTCCAAAACTGAATCTCAAGGCTCTACCATCCCACTTGAGGTATGTATTCTTGGGGAGAGATAGCACTTTACTGGTAATCATCGCTGCTGATTTGAGGGAAGAGCAAGTAGAGGCCTTGGTATCTGTATTGAAGAGGTTTAAGAGGGCTATAGGATGGACTATTGCGGACATTATTGGAATTCCACCAGGCATTTGTTCTCACAAAATCCAACTCATGTCGGACAGTAAGCCTAGTATTGAGCATTAAAGGAGACTGAATCCCCCTATGCAAGAGGTTTTTAAAAAGAAGATCATTAAGTGGTTGGATGCTGGAGTTATATATTCGATTGCTCATAGTAGTTGGGTCTGTCTAGTACAGTGTATGCCAAAGAAATGAGAAATCACTGTGGTTCCTAATGCTAAAGATGAGCTTGTTCCAATGAGGCTGGTGACTGGTTGGAGAGTGTGCATGGACTACCGTAAGTTAAATGCATGGACTGAGAAGGACCATTTCCCTATGTCGTTCATGGATCAGATGTTGGATTGTCTCGCTGGTAAGGGTAGGTATTGTTTTCTTGATGGGTATTCGAGGTACAATCAAATCTCCATAGCTCCAAAAGACCAAGAGAAAACCACTTTCACTTGTCCTTATGGGACTTTTGCCTTCAAAAGGATGCCATTCGGGTTGTGTAATGCTCCAGTGACCTTCCAGCGTTGTATGATGTCGATATTTTCAGATATGGTTGAGGACACTATTGAGGTATTTATGGATGATTTCTCTGTGGTAGGTGACTCGTTTGATGGTTGTTTGATGTATCTGGCCGATGTACTAAAACGATGTGAAGAGTACAATCTTGTGCTCAATTGGAAAAAGTGCCATTTCATGGTGATTGAGGGTATAGTTCTGGGTCATCGGATTTTGCAGAAACGTATTGAGGTTGATAGAGACAAAGTTGAGGTAATAGAAAAGCTTCCACCACCCATCTCTGTCAAAGGTGTTCGGAGTTTTCTTGGACATGTAGGTTTCTACCGGAGGTTCATAAAAGATTTCTCAAAAATTGCACACCCATTGTGCAAGTTGCTCGAAAAGGAGTATAAGTTTGATTTTGATGATGCTTGTCTGAGAGCATTTGGAGAATCGAAAGAAAAGTTATCTTCGGCACCTATCATTATTTCACCGGATTGGGGAAAACTGTTTGAAGCGATGTGTGATGCGAGTGGGGTGGTGCTTGGTGTAGTGTTAGGACAGAGGTGATAGAAGATTCTTCTTCTGATTTACTATGCAAGCAAAGCCCTGAATGTGGCTCAAAAGAACTACACTGTGACTGAACAGGAGCTCTTTGTTGTGGTGTTTGCATTCGAGAAATTTAGGTCCTACTTTCTTGGTACTAAGGTCATAGTACATACTGACCATTCTGCATTGAGGTATCTGATGGCTAAAGAGGATGCAAAACCAAGGTTAATTAGATGGGTGCTTTTGTTGCAAGAGTTTGATTTTGAGGTAAAGGATAGAAAGGGAACAGAAAACCAGGTTGTTGATCATTTTTTCAGATTAGAGGAGGAAGCTATGATCAAGTTTGAGGATGGAGTTGAGATTAATGATGTATTCCCTGATGAACAAGTATTGGATGCTTCTTATAATCTTATCCCTTGGTTCGCAGATTTTGCTAACTACTTGGCAAGTGATTTGGTTCCTTCGGATTTGTCATTCCACTAAAGAAAAAAGATCATGTCTGATGTGAAGAAATTCTTTTGGGATAAGCCTTGCTTGTTTCGTGTTTGTGCTGATAGGATTATTCGTCACTGTCTGCCCGAGGTTGAGATGATGAGTATACTAGAGGCGTGTCATTCATCGCCTGTTGGTGGGCACCATAGTGGTATCTGAACTGCTCACAAAATTTTGCAGTGGCCTACCATCCACCAAGATGCTCATGATTTCGCCAAGTCTTTGGACCGTTGCCAACGAGAAGGAGGAATTTCAAAAAGGTAAGAACTATTGATGCATCCAATATTGGTGATTGAGCCTTTTGATGTTTGGGGTCTTGATTTCATGAGTCCTTTTGTGAGTTCGAATGGGATGAAGTACATTCTTGTAGCGGTTGACTATGTATCAAAGTGGGTAGAGGCAGTTGCGCTTTCCAACAATGAGGGTAAAAGTGTCACCGCATTCCTGAAAAAAATTATCTTCTCCAAATTTGGTACACCAAGGGCAATCATAAGGGATGGAGGTTCTCACTTTTGTAATAAATTTTTAAAGGTGTTACTTCAGAAGTATGGTGTTCGTCATAGTGTAGCAACCCCATATCATCCGCAGTCATGTGGGCAAGTTGAAGTGTCGAATCGTGAGATAAAGCAAATTCTTGCAAAGACCGTAAATGCTAACAGAACTGACTGGTCAATGAGGCTTGATGATGCTCTATGGGCTTATCGCACTGCATTCAAAACTCCCATAGGTATGTCCCCCTACCAACTTGTATATGGGAAATCTTGCCACTTGCCTGTAGAGCTAGAACACAAAGCTATGTGGGCGCTAAAGAAGCTGAATTTGGATTGGGACACCGCATCGAGCCAAAGACTGAATGACTTGAATGAGCTTGATGAGTTTCGCCTAAAAGCATATGAGAGTTCAGCCTTGTACAAGGAGAAGATGAAGAAATACCATGATCAGAAGATCGAAAAGCGTGAATTCGTTGTCGGTGACTTGGTGCTCTTATATAATTCAAGGTTGCGCTAGTTTCCTGGCAAGCTCAAGTCCAAGTGGATCGGGCCATTAAAAGTTACTTAAGTGTTTCCACATGGAGTGGTTGAGCTCGAGAGCAATGAAGGGACAAGGTTCAAGGTGAACGGACAGAGGATAAAAATCTACTTGGGGAAATCTGAGAGTGTCAATGAAGTGATAGAGGCTTGGCACCTTGATGAAGTCTGAGAAATCGAGGTGTCTGTGTTGTGCCGTGACGTTAAATCAAGCGCTGCTTGGGAGGCAACCCAAGATGTACAATCTAGCCAACTATAGGAGTTTCTTTTCGATATAGGAGTTTTTATTCTTTCTTTTTGATTTTGTAGCTCTTTAGATAGGTGTTTATTAAAAATAATTGTTTAGTGTTGGGTAGATATAGAATAGGGTCCGTGTCTAAAAAGTGTCCAGAATATGTAAAAAGAAAGTCCTAATGAGTGCTACGTGTACAAAAAGGCAAAATCTATAGAAAAATAAGCTGTTGCAGTGGTCTACGGGTCCCATCGACGGTCCGTCGGTCAATCCACGGATCGTGGATGAAATCCGTAGATCCCAGGTAAGTTTCTAATTTTTTCTAAGTGTTAGAGTGACCTACGTAACCCATCGACAGACCGTAGGTCTACCCACGAACCGTCGACGGGGTCTCGTGGGTCCAACTTAGGTTTCTGCTGACCCGACCCGGACCCCATTTAAATATAACCCCACATTTTAAATCAATTTCCCACTTCCATATTTCCTCCCCAATCGTTACAAACCGATCAATTACCCCAATTTCACCCACTAAACTTCCCCATTACATCCATAATTTCCTACCCTTCCATTCCTCGTCACTTCCACATCCCATATCTTTCATTTTATCTGAAAAATCTCCATTTCCATCAAAGCCTAAAGGTCCGGATCCGGTGTTAGCGTTCGTCTAAGGAGCTCGTACTAGAATCACACACTCACCAACTTTGATTGCTTGAAAGGTAAACGATTTCATCCTAACTTTGAATTCATTTTTCATTGTTTAAATCATGAAATCACAAAGTTGAACTTGACCTTGGGTTGTTAATCACTTGTTAAACATTGAAATTTGGTATAGAAAATACCCTTGGAATGATGGTGTATAGTTAAATTAAATCGAATAAATGGTTTGATAGGTCTAATTGGAAGTTTTGACTTAGGGTTGTTTTATGTTTATGTGTTGAATGTGAAAAATTTGCATGATCACAACCCTACGGATGATGAACTACCATATATTATGTTGAAATACATGTTTAGACCTTGTTTAATTGAGTGAGTGTTGAATTTGTGGGTTGAATAAAAGTTGAAAGTGTAATACCTGGCACATCACTAATCAACGACTTCGATCCATGGGTCGTAGGTCAACCTACGGACAGTAGGTCGGGGTCCGTGGATCAGTTGCACACTAAAATTGGGTTAAGCCAGGAACCACGGTGTGGACATTCGTGGTTCCACCATCAGAGACCCAAAAATGGGTACTCTGACCTATGGAGGGGACCCACGGGTTATCGTTCCATCGACGGACCGTAGGTACCCACCGTGGGTCACAAGTCCAGCTACTGTCTAATATTTGTTTCATTTTTTGTCTAAGTCCGATTCATGTTCTAAAATTATTTCATGGGTCTTCTTTGTGTTCTTTGGGTACTAATTAAGCTTCCACAGGTACTATGGCTCCTAAACAAGCACCGGTGTACGCCAAAAAGGGCAAATCCAAATTTGTCACCCCATCACAACGTCTTCTTGATGAGGACAGCAGTACAGAGTACGTCTCGGGCACCACCAGAGTATCCCCCTGCCCTCCGAGTTACCAGGAACAGGCCCCAGCAGATTAGTTTTACAGGTGACGAGGTTGAGGTCACTGCCCCCCAGTCTGAGGAGGGGGCCACACAGTCTGTAGAGTCGCAGCCCGGCTCTAGTTCTAGCGGCAGTCCCACTTCTTCTTCTGATGTCGATAGCACGGGGGATGCCCTTGAACCACCCCGAGCAAAGCCGGTTCCCAGTGCCACAGAACCAAACAGGTGGTGCATTATGGGCCAGTACCAGCTATATGAAAATTGCACCATGTTGAATGAACACCGGAAGATGGCCAGGACCGTTACTGAGGAGCGCAGGGTTCTTATAGGCAGCCTCCACACTGTGCCCGTTATTGAGAAGCTATTCCAGAGGCACAAATGTGAGTCGATGGCACGGGACCCAGGTAAATACAGTAAGGAGATGACTCAGGAGTTTTATGCTCCCTACGCCGCTACGGTCCGTAATGCCATACCCAAGAAGGCTAAGCCACTGACCCAGCCTCCACTTCAGTCCACATTGGTGCGGAATTTCCCAGTTGACATCTCAGAGGCCACTATTCGCCAGTTCATCTATGGCCCAGCCCACACTCTGCCTATTAATACAGCGGAGTATGACTACATGATGGGCATTGTTGAGAGCAGGGCATTTTAGAGGGATGTCGAGCAGAGGGAGACACTTCTGAGGTGGATGGTCCGACACATAGTTGAGGAGGGTAAGATGACCGAATGGGTGAGGAACATGACATTGCCTATCAGAAAGGAAACTCTAAGCTTCACAGCGAAGTTCTTCTGGCTTGTGGTTTGTACTAGACTGTCCCCTACTCAGGCGGACAATGTTGTCACTTGGGACCGAGCTGTGATGATAGCAGCTCTTATGGCAGGTTTGGAGTTTGATTTCTCCCGCATCTTGATTGTCGAGATTCACGAGAGGGCCTTCAAGACCACCACCACTCTGCCCTTCCCGTGTCTGATATTTGATCTCTGCAGGGAGGCTTCAGTGCCTATTTGGCATTGTGAAAGGTTGCTCGAGGTGACCAAGAAAGTGGACATCGACCTCATTTGAGATGATGCCAATCTTACTACACCACGGAGGGAGCCACAGGTTGACGTACCGCCCTTGGGTGCTGATCTTGCTGCTGATGTGGAGTATATTCAGGCTGATGAAACTACTATTCAAGCCCCTACAGCAGATGCCCAGGCTCCACCTTCGACGACCACTAGTCAGACCCCGAGCTCATCCCGAGTCACTCCCTCTTCAGGGTCCACTGTCTTTCCTCTGGCCCGAGTCCAGAAGTTGGAGACCCAGATGGCTACCTTGCTGCAGCATATGAGGCCGTGGATGCAGCGTTCTGTTGAGGAGTCTGAGGCTAGGATGGAGCAGATGATGGATAGAAAGGTTCAGACCGTTCATAAGCATCTGGATGCATTTGAATTATGAGTTTTGGAGAGGTCTGCCCCTGTTGTTGATGTCACCACCTTCCAGACGGAGTAGGCTAGCCTCTGTGCCGATGTTGATGCCCTCCTAGCCCCTACTGAGATTGTACCATAGTTTGCCCCTGTGGTTGAGGAGGACGAGTTGGTGATGACTGCTTTTTTTAACGACATTATGCCACCACCCGATCCTTCCCGTGCTGCTGGGAAGTTCCACCGCTCTGATCACACTTCCGATGAGTAATGAGGAAGGAGCGCCAGCAGATAGAGGCAGCCCAGCGGCAGTCGATTATTGATAAAGAGATGAGGCAGCAGCGGGCTCGTGAGGTGGATGTTGTCCCATCTAGCGTATTGAGCACTACTGAGGGTGTTCCGTCTATTGATGAGGGCGCTACTGATGGCGTTCCTACTACTGATCCAGGGGGTTCTCAGAAACCGGATCCACCCGCTTCTTGATGGGTCTTCAGCGCATTTGCGCCACAGGTTTGCTTCACCCTTTGCTTTACTTTTTATTTTTGTGCATTGAGGGAAATTGCACCTTATTTTGTTGGGGGTGGGGTAAATGGATTGTGAGTGATAGGGTGAAGTCTGAGTAACCCAACTCATAATCCTCCTTTGGGGTTTTCTTGCCTGTGTTCTTTTCCCCCAAGGGACTGTTTTACTTTTACGTTGAACCGGTATGTGTAGGATTGTATGTGTAGAAGTAAGTAGAAGAATGAAAGCATGATGGCATAAAGAGCATGAAATTGATATATGTCCAAAATTTTTGAAATGTGCTAGATCTATAGGCTGAATGTGTTAGATTTTCATATGACATGATAAGGAAACAGTATGATAGCTTGACTTAAGCTAAAACTTGAACTGGGTAATTCAATAATCTGATAATGAAGCAATGTGCCAAGTTTGTGTGAGAAAAGTTTGAATGTTCATGCAGTATATGACAATCTAGAACTTACCCCGTTGGTCCGGCTAAGATAATCTAGGCTAGAAGTTGGGAAATGATCATAGGCCCTTGTTCAAATAAGTCCACTCAAGCCTAAAATGATTGAACCAAAAGAAATAAATGCTCCCTTTGATCCAAATGTTTGAGCCTAATGTAGACCACTTCTTTCAATACACCTAATTCACCTTCCCTAAAAGATTGTTTTGGCTCCGATCCCTCCTTGAACATGTGCACCTTAACTTAGGCCAAAAGCCTAAGTTGAGGGTGACTAATTCAAAAAAAAAGTTATCTTAATCTTATCCCTGGTCCGAAATCGGATATTGTGCACCTCAACCCATAAAAAATACATAAGTTGAGGGTGGCTATGAAAAAGAAAACTGAAATAAAATAGGGTATGAAAAGAGTTTTGTGTAGAAGAAAGAAAAAGAAGGGAAAAGAAAGAAAAATATGTGCCTGAAGTCAAAAGAAGCAAAAAGATGAATGACAAAAGTGATGAAAGAGAGATGAAGTAAAAGAGAAAGAAGAAAGTGAAAAAATAAGAGCGATAGAGTCAAAAGTCACATCTGTGTTGAAGAGAGTCGAGGGAAAGAGCAGAAAATAAAAAGATGTCAAGAATTGGTTGAGAAAAGAGGTAAAAAGCCAATTAATGTCAAGGAGGGCAGAAAAGTCACTAAAAAGTACCCAAATGTACCCTACCTGACCCTGAGCCTACGTTACAATCTAAGAAAGTCCTATAGTGATCCTAATGACTAGTTTGGAGAGTCTATGCAGTGAAAATAAGGGCAAGTCAATGGTATTGAGCACTAATTGTACTTGAAGTTACTTCTGAGCGTGAGTATTGAATGAATCCTTAAACTTGAAATTCATATCTATTGTGAAAAAAAAGGATTTCTTTTGAAGTGAGGGCACTAGTTACATTGTTAGAGAGTTGGTACCTTGGTGATCGTGAAAAATGTAAGTTGTGATGTCTATTGGTCAATCTATGTCATGTTTTGATCCGCATGAGTTAGCTTGTTGAGTCTAGATGATAAGATTTGCACTAAGTGATGGAATTGATTGAGAAATCCATGTGATTGCTTGAGTTTGTATGTTTGCTTCTACATAGGTGTCGTTTAGAGTTTTAGTGTGTCGCTTGAGGAAAAACAATAAGTTTAAGTTGAGGGTGTTGATAGACCGTGAGTTTACGGTATTTCTGATGCATTTCACTTAAAGTTTGTGTGTGTCTTGGGCTAGTTTCTTATTAGAAATAATGTTTTGTGTGTAATTCTTACAGGAAATAGGCTTGGATGCGGTTGATGAAGATGCGAGCTAAAAATTGCAGAAATTGCCAACGACGGAGCCAACCACGGACCGTAGGTCCAGTGACGACCCGTGGATGGGAAGTCGTAGGTCCTGGTCAGGAAGTTGAGTTCTAGTACTCAAACCACGGAGTGACAGGACGGACCGTAGTCCAATCCACGGACCGTAGGTGGGCAAGCGTAGGTGGAAGATCAGAGAAGTATGACCAAGTGTAGAACCACGGAGGCATCAACGGACCGTAGGTCGACCCACGGGCCGTCCTGCACATACGTCGTTGGGGATCTGAGAGTTGAAGTTCCAGTACCTGATTTTATTTTCCAAGTGTTGGACCACGGAGGGTGACCTACGGACCGTAGGTCGACCCACGATCTATAGGTCGATGCGTCAACAGAAACCGCGTTTGAGCAGTTTATTTCCTTATTTTGTTTCCTGCTTAGTTTGGGATTTGTTTTCTATAAATAGGAGTTGTAATCCTTATTTTGGGGGTTAGACATTATTGTATACTTCTAGTTTTTAGTCTTTTGGGAATTATTTTGCAAACACTTAGCAATTTAATTTCCAAAATTCGTTTTATACAATTTTCACTTTGGAATTCAATTGAAGATTTCGGGTTCCTTCTATTCTAATTGTAAGTTCATGAATTTTTTTAACCTAATTATGAATTGTGAACTCTCAAGAATGAGTAGCTAAATCCAGAACTAGGGTTGTGGGAACCATGAGTAATTAAGAAAGTATGAATAATAATTAAGTAATTCTTGAATAGTGTTTATGCATGTATTGTTAATCCTTTCGTTTAGAAATCTTTTTAACTGTTGCAAACGTTAGAACTCGCCTCGTTCCTACTTGCCGGACCAAGGAGGTAATGAATGAGAAAAGGATTAAACAACAAAGATTTAGTGGATGTTATCTAATAGTTTGATTTCAATTTATGTGAGGGTGAAAACTAAACTAAATTGATATGATGACTAATCTGGGGTAAAGGTAAGGGTTAGTAAAGCATACACCCGTAAACGAATCAAGTTGCGTAGTGAAATTCCCTAGTTGGAGGACCAATCACTTAGGGATACCTAACTTACCAACTTTGCATGTCAAACACTAGGATAAGATTACTATTATTAGGATTACTGCGTTAAGAACTTGTGGGGAACACATATACCCTAGTTTCCATCTCATATTGATAACTAAAAGTTTGAATCTTGTTTACTTGTTAATTAATCAACAAATCTGTTACTTTAGATACAAACCCCCATATTTACTTTTATCAGAAATAGTTTGACTAAACGGATATAAATGTTGGTTAAGTTTAAGTCTGAACCATATTCCTCGTGGGATTGACCCCAACCTACAAGTTGGGTTCCTTACTTGATAACAATCGCTTATACTTCTTTAGGGAGGTGTAATTAGAGCGTATCAGTAAGTCAAAATTATTAACTTAATTCACTTCATGGATGACCGTTAGCCGATCATCCATGCATTTATACAGCCTCTAAGGCCAGATACCAATTGGAACCTTCTCGATTCTAATTTACCTTGCTTGTGTCCCTTCAGCCGTGACTACGGCATCTAGTTCACTTTGTTGAGATACCAATTGGAATCTGAAGATACCAATTGGACTCAACTCATACCACAAGCGAAAACTCGCACGGGAGGCGAGAAGAAATGGAATGACTTCCTAGAATTCTTTCATAGCTTCCTGAAGATTAGATGTGGATGTCAACACACCCATCCGCAAGAGTCTATTCCACATTTGCTCTTGTACTGGTAGACCGGCAACCTGGGTTTTGATACCAATTTGTCACGACCCAACCCACCGGGCCGTGCAGGAACCTGCTCTAACATCAAAGTAGGAGAACCCTCGATTCACAAACGTCTAATCATGCAGAAAATTAAGAAAACTGGAGATATAAGGAAATTCATGGAATTTTTATAGCTTAAAGAGTTTTAAAACATACAACGTAAAAATATAAATAAAAAAAACACCCCTAGGGATCTAGTCTAAACAGGTACAAGAGCTTTTAAGATTACAAGGTATAAACATAATAACAAATGACGCAGCTCCCACCACATGGAAGGAAAAATAGGAGCTGTTGGAGATTGTCTTCGTCTTCACCTATGAAACATCACTGACCCTGCAACCAGACTATGCCAAAAAGGCATAGCAAGAGTAGTATCAGTACAAACCACACATACTGGTAGGCATCATTGGTCAACCCGATACCCACCGCATAATAGAAGAAATCGACTAGCAGGAAACATGCAATAAGACTGTTCATCCCTCCACCTTTATATCTTCCTGCCCTTACCATTCCCGGATACTTTAACATATACTAGTACACTTGACTCTAACCATTTAGTCGCTCCGTTCTTGATCATAGCTTAATCATTCTATCCCTTAGAGGAGTTTTCAGATGTAACCACTACCAACCCGGCCAACCACTCACGACATACCCTTACTTCTTCCACATCACCACTCAACCCTTGACCCCATAGTACATTCTATCAAGGCTCGCTAACCGTTTCAATACGAATCCCCTTCCAAGGTAATGCCTAGCTACTTAACATTTACGACATAACACCACCCCACCTCTCAACTTTTAAGAACACAGACAACCTCTCTACAGTAACACATAGTAACACCTGGACCCTCGATCTCCACTTACCATCCCACATCCCGATTTGGGCCTGACCATTCACAGTTCATTCAATAAACGAGACATAACAAGTAATTACGACACAGTAAACACACATATACCAGATGCATAGTTCTAATATCATTTTAGGAACAATACACAATTCCCCAATAACAATGGCAGGTAGATATGAATATTGTAATCACCAATGGTTCTCTCATGGAACCCACACCCAAACTGTTAGTGTATCGAAACGTGACACTCGATCCAATATATATATATCAGAACGTGACACCCGGTCCAATATATGTGTCGGAATATGACACCCGATCCAATGTATGTGTTAGAAAGTGACACTCGGTCCAGTCAGCACAACAACAGTCAGTATCACACCGATAATGAACAGTTCACATAGTCACACAATTAAGTAACAGGTTCATGGCATGTAATTATACATACTTAGTCGTTTCACCGAGTTCGATTCATAACCCTATATTCATATACACGCATGCATATAATGAAGCCACTATCTGGCATGGATCACATAAATAGAAAATCGAACCATCACTTACGCCTAGTTCATAGGATGGGGATTCCTCCTACGGTACACATCTTACATAACACCTAGAAATACAGGTACGATCATCCCTTTTTCGGTGCACGAAGGCCTACGCATTAATTCTACCGTCAATTAACAAAATACTACGCAGTGAACACGGATTTAAGACTACTCAATTAATAGACCTAGCCTACCTGGGCGCCAAGCAGTCGCAGAGGGATTGTAGCTCCAATCCTGGCTTCCCGACGACGAGACGGTGGATTTTGACCGGGAATCCGCAAGCTATCGATAACCTTGCGCTAGAAATCTCTTTCTCCTTCCTTCCCAAGCCTAGAGGAGCCTTTTGAGGGTTTCTGGGGTGATCCTCGCCTCTTTTTGGTGTTTTGGGAAAAAGGAGAGAATAAGGCTTCGCATCATTTAAGTTCTGCCCCGACCATTCCGCTCTGGCGCTCCCTGTCCCGCTGGAGCGCCGCCACCCTAGCGGCATCTTTCCCGCTCTGGCAGGATGATGGGCCCAGTTCTCCTGTCGTTTTTTCTTTCCTAAATAACGACGGTTCGGGTCGTTACATCTTTGTAGTTGTACAGATTTTTTAAACAATATTTTGCTCGACTTCTATCTCGCTCAACTTTCCAGATTAGAACAACTGTGGTAGAAAATCAATAACTTGATGTAGCAATGTCGGAATAACGAGCTTCTTGTTCCATTGGAAGCATAATTCATAAAAATACAATATCTGTAAAAGTTAGTAAAGATTTTTTTCAAAGTTCATTTGAATTCTACCTCGCTCAATCACTTAGTGTAGGAGCGTCGGAATGATCAGTTTCTTGTTTTTTTTTGAAGTATAACTCATAGAAATCCAACATATAAAAATCATGGCCAAAAGATATTTTTATTGGTACAAATATTTTTTTAAAGTTAGCTTGAATTCTTCTTCGCTCAACTTTTCAACTTTGAGCATCTATATAGAAAATCAATAACACGGCGTAGGAATATCGGAATGACAAGATTCTTGTTCCGTTGGAAATATAACTCACCAAAGTACAATATGTGAAAAAATAATGGCCAAAAGATCTTAGTATTAGTATATGTATTCTTTCAAAGTTAGCTCCAATTTTGTGTCGATCAACTTTTCAGTTTTGAGTATGTGTGGTAGAAAATCAATAACTCGAAGTAGGAGCACCGGAAGCATGAGCTTCCTATTCCATTGTAAAGAGGATGCCAAGAAATATAATCCACATAAAAATTATGGTCAAAGGATATCCAAATTTGTACAGATATATTTTTAAAGTCGGCTCATATTCTGTTTCGCTCAACTCTTCTTTTCTTATTTTTTTTCTTTTCAGGTTTGGACGTTTTTTTTGTGTGAAATCCACAACTCGATGTAGGAGCGATAAAACTATGATCTTCTTGCTTCGTTGCGAAGAGACCACCAAGAACAACAATATGCGTAAAACTAGTAGCAAAATTCATTTCGGATTGACGAAAATAATTCTTTATAGTTGTTTACACGCATGGAATGATGATTAACCTTAATTCAATTCTACATGAAACGTGAAATTAAGACAATAAAAAGTTGTCATAAATATATTATGCACATAGAATTAGCTTGTAATTAGGTGAAAAAAACTTTATGCATGAAAGAAGATTCAAATCAAGTCAAACTAGGATTGAATTTTTGGAGACACTTGAACCAATTCATATTTAGATTGGTAATCGTACATAAATTAAAGACACAAAATAAAACTTAAGAATTTTACCACACCCAAGATAGAGACATCAAAGTGAGAAGAACCCTTCACTAGAGTCTCGAAGAAGATGCAACTGCTATAACTAAAGAACTTGGTCCAATATTATGACTAGACACAGGGAAGATCTTGAATTTGAGACTTTCTACATCAAAAATATTCTCTTAAACGAAGGTGTCCGTGTTAACACAGATCCAATATCTATTATTTTTTATTTTAATTTATGTGATATAGATAGGATTTAAAAAGTTGATTAAATTTTAATATGATTTTAAGATATTTTAAGTTGTTAATTATTTTTTGTTTGCACAAATTTAATGTGAAGAGGCCCATTAAGATGTCCATAGGTAAAGTTTTTTACGTCATCCATTTTTTACTCAAAATAGTTACAAGGTATAAACAAATATTACCGATACTCCAAATAATAAAGTTATAACTAAAGAATATGAATTTAAAACTAAAAATCATAGCTAAAACGGATTTCATAATTTCAAAAAAATTATACACTAATTAAATTAAATTAGAACAAAAGAAATAAAAAGAAATTTATCTTTTTTATGTTTTTGTTTTCACAAATTTAATGTGAAGAGGTCCATTAAGATGTCCATAACTAAAGTATTTTTCGTCACCGATCGCTGATTTTTTTTATTCAAAGTAGTTACAAGATATAAACAAATATTACCAACATTGAAAATAATAAAGCTATAACTAAAGAATATGAATTTTAAAATAAAAGTCATAGCTAAAACATATTTCATAATTTCAAAAAAAATTATACACTAATTAAATTAAAGTAGAACAAAAGAAATAATTTTTTAAAAAAAAATTATCCAAACACACTGAAACAGGCACGTCGAAGGAGATACAATCAATATTTTTTTTTGCAATACAAATAAAATAAAAAAATATTTGGCAGTCATATAATACAATTTTGATCGCTTGGATACAATTTATAGTTTTCACTATGAAGTAAATAGAGTCCGGAGTTAAAAGGACAAAAAAATTGAGCAAATTTTTCAAAAGGGCGACAAAAAGTAAGGATCAAACCAAAAGGACAACATTTGGATGAAAGACGGATGGCGTGAAATTACAGGTTGTAAGGCGCAATCTGACATGCACCTTACAAAGCGCATGTCCGTGAAATCACAGGTTGTAAGGCGCAACCTGACATGCAACTTACAAGGCGCACGCCGACATGCGCCTTGTAAGGTGCATGTCAGGCTGCACCTTACAATTAAAAAAAATACGTTTTTTAGTAGTAGTTTTGCTTGTACACAAGAAGGCAGTGGTTTGTATGTTTGTATTCAACTATAGTTTAAATTATGTAAATATCTCTAATTTCCTTGTTGTCCTTTTTGCTCCTTAAAATTTAAAAGATTTAATTGTGTAATTATACTTGTTCAATTAAATAATTTATTTAGATAAAAAAATAACATGGACACTTGAATAAAACAGATCGTGAGACGTGGACGAATGATTGGCATAACTCAACAACCAATTGGACAGAATCGGATTATACATCACACCTCGACTAAGACAAGAACACACATCTTCTAATTAAACAAAATATTTAATGATAAAATTAATAGCTAATTCCATATTTGTAATATAGTAAAATCTCATTAAATTAATACTCGGTAATTAATAATCTCTCTATGATAATATTTTCCGATTTGGGCCAATAGAAAAAATCATCTATTTCGATAAGATAATAGGATAATATATTTTCAGAAGACTCCTATATAAATATATGGTCCCATTAATATTATAAATTGTTAGTGAAAAATTACAAAATAACAGAATTACAAGATTACAATTGAAAACAAAAATGAAGAAATAAATCTTTTCAGGCTGAGGCGCGGATATCTCGCTCTCTTTAAGGAGATTCAAGCCCACTGCAGCAAATGTTTTTCACCGGTCCAGCAGTAGTCCTTCTTGACTTGTCCCCTTCAGGATACAACAGCCTAATCACAAAGTGTAACTCAACAAACTCTGACAAGAGTTGAGTCCAAAGCTCCACAAAAAGAACACCTCCCTTCAACTAATAAGAATTCTCTTTTTTTACTAACTTTTTTCTCTCTATATTTTTCTTGTGTCTCTAAACCAAATGAAGACCATCACTATTTATAGTAGAAGAAGTCTTCCTAGGAATTAATAGGAAGATAATTGGTGTTAGGAGTTACATAGGTTACAAGGTATAATGGAGGAATTAATAATGGAATTGATGTTTGATAACCAATGTTAACAACGGACAACAAATGTGCTGCCCATGATCAGTCCACCAACGTTCTCAGCAACGTTTTATTTCCACCAAAATAATGAGCAATTAAGCCCAAAATGAAATGCACATAAAGAGTGGATAGTAATGTCACATATATTACTTAAAACAATATGTAAGAAACTGCCACTAACGGACACAGTGGTTTTCCAAATGACAGATTTTATTAATTTAAAATGCTAAATTACCAACATAAATTAATAATTCTTTAAAGATACAAATATATCTAAGACAATTTAGTAAAATGTGATTGTATTATGTTTCATTTTTTTTGGTTAAACTTTAAATTTAGTTGAAGTTCATCTCTAGCTTTTCTTTTTTCATCTAAAAGTTTCGATGTTGTCTTTTCGAACTGCATTATAAAATTGTGAAGAGTTTTAGATGGGACAAGTGTTTCCTTACGCGTAACTTGTTCCAAAGGTATTGCATCATCTTCAACTTCATCATCAACATTGTTTTTTATGGGATCCATAATTTCTTTTAAGCTCTGGACCTCTGAACATGTATCATTTTCTCCTGGGTAATCCAATAGGTTATTGACGTCCATTTTATTGCGGTAATCGAGATACTTAATCATGAGCTCAAGTTCATGAATGATGTTTTCACAAGTGGGTTCATTCAAATTCTCTGAGATTTCATCTTTCAAAGAAATTTTGTTGTAGTGTCAAAAACAATTTGTTATTGTCTCTTGCTAAACATTATATTTGTCGTCCAAGCCAGCATTGCAAAATTGATAGCATCCAAAACATTAATCTTTCCTGAATCAGTTTATTGCACTTCATAGCCTTCTAATATATTATGATAAAATCTGTTGCGATAGTACATCTTGGAAGCTCTTATTATCCTAGCATCACAAGGTTGAATCTCAAAACATTCTTTAAATTAATAAATATTAATTTATCGATTTAATAATACCTCTATAAAATAATAATATTTTATGATACCAACTATATTTATTTAGTGAGGTTTTACCGTAGCTTCTTCTTATATAACTTTGAATTATCAAATTCATCTTGTCTGTATATAAAAAATGCACAGCTTCTTCTCCGTGCCATAAAGTGTTAATGGTTCAATATTTGACTTTTTAACATTTGGATATCACATGTATAATACTAGTAATTACTTTAGCTTTTCATTTTTCACTTTAAATGTAAATTTTTTGAAATTTCTCTTTATTATTATTATAAAAATAATTCCGAGTTGGCTTGCAACAAATAAAGTGTGCTTTTTTGTTTATCTTCCTCTTCTACATAGATTTTTAAAAAAAGACCTTAAGAACCACTGCCTTCTTGTGTACAAGCAAGACTACTACTACAAAACGTATTTTTTTTGTAATTGTAAGGCGCAGCCTGAACATGCGCCTTGTAAGGCACATGTTAGCCTGCGCGTTACAACCTACAATTTCACGTCGTACGTCTTCCGTTCAAATGTTGTTCTTTTGGTTTGATCCTTACTTTTTGTTTTTTTTTTTGGAAATTTTGCTCAATTTTTTTGCCTTTTTGACTCCGCACTCAAGTAAAATACCTACATAACTCAATCATGAATACATTTTAGTTATATGAATGTGAATCTGTATTTATTGATGATTTTGTATTCAATTTTTGTGGAATACAATGTAGTTATGCGGATAGGGTCATGTATATGCTTAGATCTTCTCTCTTCCATCATTTTAGCCGACGAGCCTACATTATCGACTAGTTCTTGAGTAATACATAGATTAAAAATGAAAAATCGCTAGAAAATTGATGATTAAATGGGATACTTCTTGTAATCCTCTTTGAGTCCGCCATTAGAAAGGAATCTTTGAGGTTTACCTTATCTAAAACCTTAATCGAAATTAGAGAAGTTACTAAGCAACTAAACAAACAAATATTTTTGGAAGATTTAAATAAATACAAAATCGATAAAAAAATCTAAAAATCGCAAAAAGGTACATACCTGAATCAATGGGATTGTTGTGAATATCTTTTGGGATATTTTTTTTCAATTTCTAGAAAAAAATCGACACCTATTGATGAGCGAGAAGAGATTAAAAATTGAAGAACAATTGGAAGAGAGACTTAGCTAAGAGAGAAAAAAATTAAAAAATATGAGAGAGAACGTGATGGCTGAAATGTGGGCTTAATATATGATAAATTAGAAACTAACCTAGGATACACTTTATTTGCTAAAATATTGACGTATTGACTTTAATAATTATTTTAAAGTGTAGATGTTTTTAATAATTATGTTAGGGATTTTGACTAGTTAGCTAATTTTTTCTTTAAAAAAAATTGGGTGAAATTGACCCTAAATTTAAAGGGGGCTGAAGGGAAATTGGGCCTAAACTAAAGGGGGAGCATGAACTGTAATTTATTTTAGGAGAATTATACTTGCTGAATTAGTTTGGGTTGAGCTATAGAATTGTAATTAATTTATATTTTGTGGTCCATTTATGTACTTTCCTCATTAATTAATAAAGAGTACAAAGGAGGGCAGAAACAGAGACTGTTGGAATAGTTTCTTTAAGTGTACGAAAGTGATTGTAGCATTAAATTGATCGAGTTTGGTCCAGAATATGAAAACACCCTACAGAGATAGCTCGTAAATTTTGCTTCTCTTAAACAAGAAATTTTTTACACTGAGATATTTGTGTTCCCTTACTTTCAAATCTACAATTATGTTAACTATATATAATTACAATATTATCAATCGCTGACTTTAAAATATGAAGTTTCCCCACCCCCTCCTAAACCCTATTTTCTCCCAACTCCCTAATCTATTATAGTCAAAACAAAAGGAGGCATACCAAACAACTTCCATGGTCAAATTCATATAGCATGATTCTACTATGTAATTATTTTCTTGGCCCGTCGACTAAATTAATTACGGTTTTTCGAATATCTCTCTCTCTCTCTCTCTCTCTCTCTCTCTATATAT
>JAJONR010004011.1:0-73963 GCA_029582245.1 Solanum etuberosum | reverse complement strand
GATCTCTTCTTTTAACATCAAGCATTAAACTTTATAAAAATGAAAGAAAAGCTATAAAGAAGCCAAACATAGGACCCGTTTGGTCATGAATAATTTTCACCTTTTTTTCGAAATTATGATTGGATATAAAATTGTTATAAACTTTTCGAAATATATCAATTTTTTTATGTCCAAACGTCCACGTAAGGGCTTTTAAGCAAACTTTTGCATTATTATGTTGTATTTAGTTGTTTCTTTACTTACATAAACGAACATTTCTAACGTTTGAACAAAGTCTAATCTCAAACCATTGCTTTTCATGCATGTTCCCCCATCTTTACTAATGATTAGTATCAGAGGCAGAATTTTTATCAAGAAATTTAACTATGTATGTATATAAAAGGATAGCTAAGTGTGCAATAAGGTATTTTGTATTCACGTAGGGTATGAAATGGGGTGTAATATAAAATATTAGATTCAAAACTCAAAATTGCAAAATATCATTCATCTTTCATAGGGTTAAAAATCATTATTCTAAACTCTTCTTCAAAGTCATCTAGCTAGTTAAGTAGGCGTTGAACACATACCTCTTTGAGAGCAATTTTTACAAACAATTTAATGTTGGATTTCCTTATTTAAAAACAGTTTGTAGGGTAGACTTACACTTTGTTTGGATGGTTGTTACGTGTTGTTTCATAATGTATCATATTGTATTGTATCGTACTGTATTATTTTAATGAATACAATGTTTGAATAAGTTCTATCGTTCTCTCTCGTTACATAATGCATGTCACACATATATGATTTGAATGATAAACCTACAAGAAAAGTAGGTTACAAGGTAGAGATACTATGAAAAAGTATGGTAAAAGATGAAATATAATTATTAAATAATAAATAAAGATAAAATAAGAAGAAAATATTAAGGTAACGACGCGATCACACCAAAATCGGCCGTTCCATGAAATGGGTCTTTTCATCGTTACCTAACGATGAATTTAAACGATACGATATAATAGAATTTAAGTAACAATCAAAACTAACATTGTATTAATCCAATAGAACAGGTAACAACCATCCAAACAAGGTGTTGGATTCTGATTGTTTCAACGATATCAAAAATCAACATGATAAAAAAAAAAATAGTAGCAACAATAGAAAATATAATATATAAATCACTTAAAAACATTATAATAAAAATACTAAAATAAGAACTTCATCAACATAAGTCTGTTATTCACATCATTGCTTAATATTTAATGATGATGCTAAACTGTAATTAGCCAAACCAAACATGACTTAAACGAGGGCGGAGTCAACATACTGTTAGGGGTTCATCCTAATTCTTTTTGGTGGAAAATATTACTGTTTATATATGATTAAAATTACTTTTCTAAGTATATATAATAGATGTCGAACCCCTTTTGATTAGTTCGTATGTTTACCTCTTCAAATTTTGAACCCCTTTATTAAAAATCCTAACTCCGCCACTGAGTTAAAAGCATTGCATGTAGGCAAGGGGGCACATGACAGAATTTTGTTAGACCTTTTGCCACAAGGCAAAGACAACATAGTACAACTAATGCAGTGTTTGTTTTGCTTTGGCTCACAATTATTGGTTACACATTAATGTGGACAAAAATCTGTACAAGGCAATAAAGAGAAGGTAGAGTTGACATAATTGAAAAAATTTCCTCTACCCCATTTAAAGTAGTAATATTTTCTTTTTTATTCGATATTCAAAATTTACTAGTCTGATTGATTTAAGTTTGTACCAATTTGAGGTGTAATCCACCTAACTCGCCCAAGTTTGGATAGGTGTATGGTCAGCCTATTTACTAACTCGGTCGATTTTAATTTGTCTTGTTCAACTCATTCGAAGATCAGAACTTAATAACGTTGATAACGGATGGTATTGAACTTTTGAACCCCGTTTGTCCCACTTCAATGACAAAACTTGTTAGACTTAAAGTTATACTCATGGAGAAAGCGAGGTCAAAAGTTTAAGATCACACAGACAAGATTCATCATTCTTATAATAATTATTTACTCCATTCAGTTTATTATGGCATAATATATTAATATGTAGCCCAAAGCGATCCATAAGATTTTTTTTTGTATGATATGCGTTATGTAAAATCATCATAATGAAAAAATTAATCAGTTTCCGTTGGTAGTTAAACAACTTATAAGAAAACATATTACAAAAAATTAAAACTTGATAAGAGCTTTACAAATTGATTTATGAACCCAATGTTCGCTCATCTTGACCTAACTTATCCCAGCCAAAGTAACTTTTGAAAACTTCAATGACCCGTCAATTTATTAATTTAGACCATTTGACCCATGACTCAACTCAATCTGCTTATTAGATTCATCCAAATTCAACTAAATCCATCCATTTGACTCGTGCGAAAGGGTAAATGTTATCAAGACAATTTCACCTATTTTTAACTATTCCACCCCTACCTCTCATGAGTGGTCCATTCAAATGTTGGATTATGAAGAAACAAAGAAACAAATGACAGTTTGTCACCCCCCAAAAATGGCAATGGACAGCATGGTAGTATTTGCCAGACAAGAAGTTAAGGATAGGAAGCATAGAAAAGAGAACATTGGAACATTAACTTTGCTTTTCTTGCCTAACAAGATCTTGCTCTCTATAAACAATTGTATCTTTCACTTTTAACTCCTCTTCATAAAAGGCGACTGGCTCTTCCACTCCTACATGAACCATCCGCTCTTTTTTCGGTTCTTCTTCTAGATCATTGTGATTCAATCGATTCGATTCTCGTTTTCACTCTTGGCAAACTCCCTTTAATGACAGAAGTGTATCCAAACCTCGTTCCTTTGTATTATTTGTTTGTTGGAATAGATAATATACATATATGATCAGATGCATATGTAGGTAAGGACTGCTTAGAGTTGGACACATAATGTATAATTCAAATTGAAATGTATAATGATCCGGGAAATAAGATTTTCCTTTTGAGAAAAAGACGAAATAAATCCACTTTCTGAATTATTGCCGAAATGTAGGTCATTTTATTTTAAATAGATGGAGTATTACATAGTTAAAAAAATTAATATGATTTAGTATTTAAAAAAAATATGATGGAGAATTAGTTTTCTTAAAAAAAAATTACAAACACTAACCAAAAAGAAAAGAAAAGAAAAGAGAAACATAATGATTTGATTCTTATCTGATCTCGGACAGAATAATCCTTAAAATTAGCTTAGTCATTTTCATACCTCCCCACCAAATAATTAATGAGTTTAAGATCAATATGGATTGTGATTGACGTATGAGTAGAATTTTTATCTTTCATTAAAAAATTTAGATTCGAATAATTAAAAATAAAAGAAGTTTTGCTAGGAGGTTATACTCAAAAATAAATCTTATAATATGCGAATTTGAATTTAATCAGATTTCAATACATTTCTTAAGGTCAGGTGAGAGAAAAAAAAAAAGAATGAGATTATAAGAAATGTAATTTATTTTATATGGCCAGTGCAAAACACTCAAACTCAAAAATAATTAAATATCCAACCCTAATTTAAAAGGCAAAAAAGAGGTTAATTCCACCTTAATATGATGGTTTTAAGTAACCATTTATCTAGACATGTGGACCCACATGTCCACCATGAACAAGACCACAAAAAACCAATTTGGTCCAACAATGAAACCCACCTAAAAGCCCAAACTTTTTAGACGTAGTTTGATAGCTGATTCGGAGAGAAATTATAAAAATATTAAATTGCACATAAATAATATAATTAGTTGACTAGAAGATAAGTTATTCAGGTATAATTTACAATATAGAAATTTAAATAATTAATACATTTATAAGTTATGAGAAAATTTGTGTAGAGTTTTATGTAGAATAGAAAATGAGATAAGTAATTCATACGAATAATTGAACCTAACATAACTAATTCATGTATTATTAGTAGTAATATTTTCGTAACTTTAACCAGCTACCAAAAGACTCGTTAATGCACAAAGTAAAACTCAACCAATGCAACAGTACCTCTTTATACTCACAGTTTATATACACGTTTTCCGTTGGATAACGACACAAATAGTGTTGACGGCGTCACGTTCTTCTATAAATTCCTTTCAACACTTCCCACGAGTTGTTTATCTCCCTTTTGTCTCCATTCTAAAAATACATATATTTTCCGGCGATTCGAAATCTCTTTACTGCACCGGGAAATTAGCCGGAGTACTACTGGAGATTTTAATCCGACGTCGGAGTTTTTCGCTGTTATTTGATTTGATAACTCAACGATTTGCTTAAGGATTTTAGTTTTCCCTGCATTTTCTCTCGTTGTTCGTTGAATACGTGAAGAGAACAGAGCAAAGCGGATTATTGCTTTGTTTGCCATTTTTACCGGTGAGTTTCAGATGATTATCAGCTCCGGTGCGTAGCCATTTGAGGTATGGATTTTCCTAATCCATCTGTTTAGAGAGTGAGAGCGGATTTTTCGATATTTTCGCTGTTATTGATTTGATTTGATATTGGAACCGTTGATTAAGGATTCCCCCCTGCATTTTCTCGTTTTTTTGAATATGTAAAGAGAATAGAGCAAAAGCAGATTGTTGCTCTCTGTTTAGAGAGTGAGAGCGGATTTTTCGATATTTTCGCTGTTATTGATTTGATTTGATATTGAAACAGTTGATTAAGGATTTTCCCCTGCATTTTCTCGTTTTTTGAATATGTAAAGAGAATAGAGCAAAAGCAGAATATTGTTGCTCTGGACGGCATTTTTACCGGTGAGTTTCAGATGATTATTAGCTCCGGTCAGTAGCCATTTGAGGTATGGATTTTCCCGAGAGTGAGAGCTTTTTTTTTTCAAATCACGGATTTTCAATGTTTTCGCTGTTATTTGATTTGATATCTGTACGATTTGCTTAGGATTTCCCCCTGCATTTTCTCGTTTTTCGAATACGTAAAGAGAATAGAGCAAAGCAGTTTGTTGCTCCGGACGCCATTTTACTCGTGAGATGATGATTTGAGGTATGGATTTATCGATTACATCTTTTTCACTCCATGTGATTATGTGACACACTATTGCTATTGAGAGTGTGAGAGCCGATTTTTTTAACCGACGATTTTTCGCTGTTATTGATTTGATTTGGTATTTGAATGGCTTGCTTAAGGATTTTCGCCTGCATTCTCTCTGGTTACTAAATATGTAAGAAGAACGGAGCAGAACAGAATTTTGCTTGTGAACGCCATTTTTATCGGTGAGTTTCAGATGATTATCTAGCTCCGGCCAGTAGCGGTTTGAGGTATGAATCTTCCAACTCCATCAATTCCATTTTTCGTCACTATTGCATTGCTTTTACGTGCACCTCACTATATCTCCCCCCTCATTTGTACAAATATCGAGTTAACTTTATCACTAAAACTTATTAGAATAAATAGATTAGTATTTTTAGAGAGTGAAATTCCTATTGCTGCTAAGTTTTTTTTTTTTTTCACTATAAAAGTTTTTAAAATAAAGAAATAAATACCTTTAAAAGCTTTAAAATTCAATGTTTACCATATATATGAATGTAAATTATTTTAATTTTGTACATATTATATAATTATCCCGAGAAAAAGATTCGAATAAACCTCTTTAAACCACAGCTCCATTTTGGGTCACTCTGTCAATAGTAGTATGCAGATAACAGAGTTAACCCAGTGTTCACCTGCTAGACTTGAATATTACTCCGACTATATAGTCTATATTTGGACCATTAAACTATGCTATTGTTTAGTTTTAGATTTTCAATTTTTTTTTAAAAAGTCAAATTCCAATGAAGTTAAACATATGTATTGGTCATAGTTTTTTCAAAATAAAATAGGGATAAGCCAAAACTATCACCCGGGCTATGACCAAATAAAATATAAATAACAATAATAAATTTGGTATAATTGTAAATGTAAAACATGAAAATTATCAAAAGTATTCAATCTAACATACGAGTACTTGTTAATTTTAAGTTATGTAGAAATTTCATTAATAACGTTCATTGTCATTACGACAAATTGTAATATCATGTACATTAAAGTCTCTCACGAAATTAATATTTTTATGATATTAAAGACCTCATGTATTGACAGAAAATTTAATAAAAATAAAAGTGTACGGAATTGTTGAATATTCAGAGTTATTGTCTGTTTGAATATTGAATGGCACCTTTCAAATGTAGACAAATGCTCATTCATTTGTAAAGCGATTGGTCATTCATTCTACAAACATCTCCTGCTCTGCTAGTTCTGCTGTTAATACTGCTACTGCTACTTCATTCTCTCTCCATAGTGCTATGCACTTGTAGGGTTGTGAATAAATATTACGATTTACGCCTATAGATCATAGTAATCCATCTTATTTGATACTATTATTTTTATACATTTTATCATAGGATTTCTAAAAAATTATATAAGTTGATTCATTTTTATAGGTACTCATTTTGTTTTTATTTAAAGTGGTTATTGAGTTAAATGTTTATAAGCAAAGTCGGAACTAACATTTTTTTAATAGTAATTAGGTCGGTTTCTGAATTTAACTTTTGTATATTTTGAATGAATTTATTAAGGAGTAGAAACTTGTGTGTTTGCTATGACGGAAAATATTTTCTAGTATTTGACAAGTAAAAAAATAAATAAATTATCTCAAGAGTATTTATAACAAAATAATATGAGGTGGGATGATGTGGGGAGTGGGGTGGGATGGTCAAGGGGTCAGAATTGGAGCAGTTGGGTGGATATGAATGAGACAATTAACTTGAAATGTAGTTTCAATTTGTTTTCTCCACTTCTATTTGAAAAATCATTTCCATCATTTTTAAGTAATTTGTATTTTGACTAACGAACATATAAAAATTGAAAAGTATTTTTTAGAAAATGCGTTCCTCCATACCAAACACTCTAAAGTTATTAAGTTCAATCAAATTTGTATGTTGACTTGTAAAAGTAAAAAATACTCTAATTTGATAAAACATCAAATACATAAATGTTTATTATTGGTTTCATACTTTATCTAAATACGTAATTACTTATTTATAACATAGTACATTTAAAAATATCTTTTTAGTACTTAAATATTTATCGACTATTTTTAATCTGACTCAAATGGATGATGAATAGGCGTAGAAACGTCGATTCTAGTCTTTACGATCTCACAAATAAATTCACAAAAGATCTTCTGCTATTCTTTACTCTTTCTTTTTTTCGGGTTTTGGGCATACTTGCACATTAAAGCAAGTACATAAGGACATCACTTGCATTTTAAGCGTTCAATATTTTACTATGTCATTTTTCTCCTTTAAAAACCCCAATTCTTGTCCTTTTTTTTTTATTCGAGCTAAAGTATTACGTACTAACAACAAAAAAACTTATTTATTAATTAATTAGATCACTCATAAAATAACGTCAATATTTTTTTTCTATAAGGTACAAGAATGTTATATCCGTTTCTTTTTAAATGGAAAAAATTATGGTTTCGAATTGGAAGAATATGTCAGTAATTTTTCCTTTTATATATATATATATATATATATATATATATATATATATATTCTCCTTTTCTAACTAGAATCCTATTTTCCTTGTCCTTCTTGTTAGAATAGCATAGTGGTCCCAATCTTTAAAAATGTCCTTGCACCTAATTGTATCTAACTTTTAATGATCAATGAAATAATTAACTTGTTGAATTGCTTTACTCGTTTATTTTAACTTTTTTTATTTTTCATTTCGGGGTTAGTATCCGTTATAAAAATTGATAACTTTAAATTCACACTGAAAAGTCTTACTTTAAAGGTAAAACATTTCTTATAAAAAATACCTTAATTCGAAATCTCTAACTAATAATAGATAAGTACTTGTCACTCTATCGTAACTTTTGATAGTTTTTGTAGTTTATTTAAACCTAAAACTTCAGTGGAAGATAATTTGAGTAACTTTTCCTTGTATCTATATGTTCTCCAATATATTGTCATTTTCTATTTAGAATCCTATTTTGTCAGCATAGGGTGGTCCTAATTTTTACAAATGTCCTTCCACCCAATTGTAATGATCAACGAAGCAGTAATAATTAACTTGTTGAATTACTTTTCTAGTTCATTTTAACTTTTTCGGCTTTTCCGGGCTCAATTAATACGAATTTGGAAATTTTCATTTTGGCAAAACACTTGATATCAAATAAAACTCACTCAAATTTGAAAGCTCTTATTAAAGATGAATGAGTATTTACTACTTCATCGCAATCTTTCATGGTTCTATAGTTTTGGCACATTTGGATATTAAAAAATCTAAAGTTTTTCCAACTTTTTTTGGTTAAATAATTAAGTATTATTTGCAATTTATTGTTTTTACCTTTAAAGATGGTGACCGAAAATTAATGCATAATCTCCCAATATCTTGAAATATTGAAAATCACAGCTCTACATTTTTATTAAAGGAAAGTTTGTTTTTTTGTAATTTAAATTTGAAATGAAAGATCTATTGTCAGCAAAAACACACAAAAATGAATATATCACAAAAAATCAGTGTTGTTTTACTTATATTTCATTTGCAGTTAGAAGAAGAAAGCAGAATATACAGAGTATAAACAGAGGAACAAAACAGAAGAGAAATAAAAATGTTGACATGCATTACATGTAAGCAAAAAGTTGAAGATGATGGTGGAGAAGAAGAAGGTATTCGTGGTTCTCCCAATACTAAAGATTCTATCAAAAGCCTGACAGCACAGGTTCTACACCCTCCCCTACTCTATTCTTGCTTGCACTTTATATATATATATATTGGTTGTTTTTGCTTGGCTTATCGAACTAGTGTATGTCCATTCCTCCTTTGATGGCTCCTAGTAGTCGTAGAGAAAGACTAAATATTCCGATGTGGATTGAAAGAAAGTTGAGGATGGAGATAGATCCTTCTGCCTATCTGGAGTGTTCAATGTTTTTCGTATTTTTTATTTCCCGATCATTGGAAGCAATCTTCACTGGCACAAGGATCTATTCACAGAAACTTCCACTACGATAGAAACTAACAATGAATTTACGAAGGCTTGTGCATATTTTCGTTAATCCATGAATATGATCTATACATCTTAATTGGAAAAGATTCGAGAGAAAAAGAAAGAATATGAACTGATCAATAGATTTCTCCAAAAACAAACGAAAGATGAAACATAAATCATGGATCAACTAAGCCCTTTGGATTAGATTGTGCACGTTGACTATTCTATTTGATAATTCTACTCGGCAAGACTTTGAGACAAACAAAGAGAACTTATAATGGATCATTGACTGTTAGAGACAAAGAGAACTTATAATGGATCAATGACTGTTAGAGACAGAGGCGGAGCTAGGTGGGGGTTCATGGGTTCGGACGAACCCAGTAACTTTTCTGTAGACCCTATATTTGTACTAGAAAATTAAATAAAAAAATATTTTTATATTAACGTACCCCTAACAAAATTGACTGACGGTTCAATGGTAAAAAAAGGATCGTGGAAATACTTTTCACGCTAGAGCTAGAGTTGTGGGTTCGAACCCCCTCTCTTTTAAAAAAAGGAAATTTAGAACCCCAAACTCTTAATCCTAAGGAAATTTAGAACCCCCAAATACTTAATCTTGGCTCCGCCTCTGGACATAGAGACCTACTATTCAGTACTCTTTATATTGTTACAATTTTTTCATTCTTTTTTTTAATCACTGCAGATTAAAGATATAGCATTGAAGGTCACTGGTGCTTATAGGTGCAAGTCAAGTATGCCCACCAACAATTGCAAGAAAGGACATGGACCATATCCATATCCATATCCATATCCAGAGTTTGATGCAATCTCTGAGGGAGTTTTATATAATTACCAAACAGGAAGTTCAAATTCTACTCCAGCTTGGGATTTTACTAGTACTGGTCATTTCCAAACACCAACTAGGACTGATTCTAGATTACGTGATGTGATGTTGGAAGATGAGGAGGAGGCTAAAGAGTGGACAGCACAAGTGGAGCCTGGAATTCAGATTACTTTTGGTTCTCTCCCTCATGGTGGAAATGATCTTAAAAGAATCAGATTTAGGTATCTATTCATCATCTCCTTTCATTTTACGCGTTTCAATTTGTTTGTTTGGTTTTGACTTGACACGAAGTTTTAAGAAAGTAGACTTGACTTGTTATTTGTAATTTGAAGTCGGGACGTGTTCAACAAATGGCAAGCTCAAAGATGGTGGGGTGAAAATTATGACAGAATTATGGCGCTTTACAATGTTCAGAGATTTAATAAGCATGCTCTTCATACACCCTCACAGTCTGAGGATGGGGTATGACTGCTTCACCTTTGAATTTATACCCTCCGTTTCAATTTGTTTGTCTGGTTTTGACTTGACTTGACACGACACAGAGTTTAAGAAAGTAATTGAAATTTAAGGTCTTCTTTCTACAGAGAGATTCAAATTATTCGTCAAGGCCTGGATCTGCAAGGGATTTTCAACAATACAATGTTGGATTAGGTGCGCATGTCCCTAGTTTACCAAAGGGTAGTGGAGCATCAAGAACGACGACCTCCTCTAGAGACGAGGCTTCAGTTTCTGTAAGTAATGCTAGTGATATGGAGTCAGAATGGATAGAACAAGATGAACCTGGAGTGTGTATAACTATCAGACAATTAGCTGATGGAACTAGAGAGCTACGTCGAGTTAGATTCAGGTAATTCACAACTTCTGTTTTATTTCGTTCTAACGTGCCATTTAAGATGAAGCATAGGAAACCTGGTGTAAACATTCCTAGTGTCTGGTACGAGGGAAGTCATTTCTACTACTCTTTTTCCGAGAGTCTGGACAAGTTCGTGTGTTGATAGTGCAATTTCAACTGGCATTTCTCTAACTTCTTCTTCATTTACTCAGTCGCGAAAAATTTGGAGAGGTGAACGCGAAGCAGTGGTGGGAGCAGAACTGGGAGAGAATACAAGCACAATACCTTTAGAATCATGTATTCCATATTAAATTATCAGCATTTTCCACGACTTATAAGGATACTCAAAATGGAATATTTTGCCATCGTCCAAGCAAAGTTAACATCACCTTGTATGATGATATGACAGGGTGACAGGTGGATTTTAACTTTATGAGTTCTAAATTCTAAAATAGCCATATCGAGTGTTTGTAACATGGCTCTGAGCTATACCCTTATGTAACCTTCTAGCTCTGCCCCTGCGGGGTGAGGCCCGAAGGGGGGCAGAGGCACTTTTTGATCCTTTCAGTTTCCTACTTCTATATGGATCTCCAACTTTCAAATTTTCTAAGCATCAAAACTAGTGACTATCTATCTAAATGATAGACTGACTATCACCATTTAGGATTCTCAACAAATATGTAATCCACAATATATTTATTAGCTCCATGGATAAAAGGGCACTATTCATTTCGTTTAATATTCAACTATACTCGATATTACAACATCGAAAGTTGCAGCACACAACACCATAAAGTGCTACTCAAGAGGGGAAAGAAGTATAGGTTAAATACATGGGTATATATTGCTCAGTATGGCATCCAGTGAGCACCAACCCTATCGCGCGGAATCAGCCGAAGTTCAGAGCCATGTTTAAGAAAAACATTACCTGAAAAGCCATTTGAGTTGATATAAAGTTAGAAAACTAGATAAACAAATATTGTGGCAAAAAGAGACAGAATTTAAGAAGTTATTCTTCAAAAGTACATGCAATTGTAACTATAGGTGATATCCTGCATCGGTTAGCAAATGAGAACTTTGGTCCGAAAGCATAAGGATACGTCGTCCTTCTTGAAGCAAATTACTTGGTAACTAGGCATGATCGCAGGTTAGCAGTCTAGTTTATGTCAAGCAATAGTCAATTGAACTCGTCTCCACTTTCCAATAACTCTAAAAACTTGCAGTCCACATTACTTGGTAGTAGAAATATGCAAATGGGGAAAAGGAAAAGCTAAATCAGAACCTACTATGTATTACCGTAAATGCAGACACAAAACATGACCAGACCACCTAAAACAACTCAGGCAGAGAACTCTTCTAAATGACGACACGGATTTTCAATTCAGATTTCCGTTGCACTCCAAATATCCAAAAAAAATCCTACTTCTGAATATCTGCTTGTCATAAAAATCAACCTCGGAATTTATACTATATTTTCTCTGTACTTCACAACCTTTGAAAGAAGTGTCAAGCACGACTGGGCATCATGTTGCTTCTTAGTAGGCAAACACTGGTAAATCCTCACCAATATTTCGAAAATGTAAAATAAAAGTTTGGAAGAGTAGCGGCAAGATGTAGAGCCCATAGATGATAGAAAGGACTAGAATCTGATTTTGCCTTCTGAAAGTTTTTAAAGAAGGCGGTTAATGTCCGATTCCTCATATCAAGATTATAGGTGACTTGATGGGGAAAACACTAGAGGATTAGAGAGCTGGGAATGCATCAAATGTTCTGAAAAGATTTGCAAAACTTGAGACTATCATATTATGATGGACAAAGAAGAATCCTTTGCACTAATTTATGCACTGTGGAAGTCAAAAAGTGAAACTTCCCCAAGTGGATCGAGGTGCTATGAATCGTCAATCAATAGGAAAAGTAAGGTCATTGCGATAATGATGGAGCCTCTTGGTAAATATTACAACAAAAAGAAAACAGGAAAAATAAATAAATACCACACACATCCATTCAAAAGCACAGATCCAGAAAGTTACAACATAACTTGAAGAAACAAGAACTAAGATCATGGGAAGATGAAATGCGTAACAGTGGCAAAGAGGCAGTAGTAGATTGTTATCTGGCAACCCAGAAAGTAATCTAGGCTGGTGCACAAAGTTCATGACCGTATATACCTTTAGGTCAGACGCATACATGATACAACACATTGAGCTACGTATGATGAACACACAAAGCTCACTAAGAAAATTCACATAGAACAGTTAAAAGAGTTTGCAAAATGCTCGGGAAACCAACACATCATAATCTGAGAAAGAGGTTCAAGATGACAACTTCGTGATGAGAAGTTTATTCTAGCACTTCTCATTATAAACTTAGATTATTCTAATTGACCCTGTTGATTCTTGACTAGTTTCTACTTTCTACTCTTTATCACTGTTCATGAACACTCTGAAACCAACTTTGTAACAACTCATTGACTGTCATAAACTTCCGACATAGATTTGGTCAATAATCTACTAAAGAGCTCATATATAATTCTTTAAGCAATCCATGGGTACATAACATTATTTAATGCACTGAATTTTGCTCACATGTATCCCAATTCACAGACTGTTTATCATCCATAAATCAAAAATAAACTATCATGAAGTACATACAGGAGGTAACTATAAACAAAAATGTAAAGCGTAAAGTTACCAGCACTTTGTTGAGGATTAATACCCACTCCATCTGCAAAATAAGATAAAAAGGACAAAGAAATAGTGTCAAAACAAGACATACATTTAGTAAAAAAGCACATGCTTATTTTTTCTAATTATACAGGCAATAAGTAAGAAAACCAAATTCCAAATTGCTTTATTTCCTATTCCTCATTAGACTAACGAATAAGAAAACATAGTCAAAATAAACCAAATATATCGTTCTCTTCACCACAATAAGGATGATATCTTTATTTTCTCAATCACCATAAGCGATTATCTTAAACATGAATCATTTGTTTTCACTAAGGTGAATTACATAATGTTCATCTTCTCAATCACCATAATCAATTTTCTTAAACATGAACTATTTGCTTTCACTGAGGTGAATGACATTAATCATCTACATGGTTATAAGCAAAACCAAAGGCGGAGCCACGATTTGACCTTTACATCTGAAATCAAGGTGTAGGTGTTAATTTAACTTATGTACATACTACTTTGATTTGATGCACTTGAGCCAAGGATCATACTACCTCCCCCAGACACCACTTGTGAAATTTTCCTAGACATGTTGTTGTTGTATCGAGTAGATTTCTTAATACAAATAGGTAACCTTCTAGCTCCGCCCCGAAGCGAAACTACCACTCAGCTTGATCAAACTAGTTTGATTACTGCTCCTGATTTGATTCAAGCAAATTCATCCAATTCTATTTTAATCTAACCAAACAATATAACTAATTCAACAAATAAACAAAAAATTAACTGCAGTACATGTAATCAATGGTTCTACAGCAACTTCAGCCAAAAACTAAATACACAAACGTCTAAAATAGAAGGAAATATACCATTAGTGATAATGGCGCTAGTTTGTGGAGGTACTTTGAATTCCTCAGCAGCAAATTTCAGCACAGCGGTGAACGGAGCAGCTTCCGGAACGCTAAAACTGAAGAAAAAAACACAAATAAGGTGTAAAATCAAAGGGAAAGGAGAATTTCAGAAATCAAAAAAAATACATACACTTTGAAAGGCAATTTAGGATCGGAAGTGAGAGTGACTTTGAAGGAAACTTTTCCTCCACCACCAGTAGCACCGCCGCCGGTCGCCATTTTTTCCTATCGGAGTTGCGACGGAGAAAAGCGTTACGGAATTGGATTTATGGGCGTAGAAAATAAGCAAAAGTTCAGCCCAACATACCACGTTGCTCTTATTGTGTTCGAATATAATTCTAATCTAAAGATAATTAGTTTGACACTTCCATTTAATAAGAGGTCAAACCTCATTTTGTTATACTACAAATTATTATTTATTTATGGCGAAATGGTTTAGTGACCCTTATACTTGTAAGAGTTTGTATTGTGAACTCTTCTACTTAATCATTTACCAACTAAACCCTTAAACTCAATCAAACGAATATTTTTAAACCATTTAATAAGAGGTCAAAACTTTGTTTAATAATTTTTAAAAATAAATAATGAAGATTATTATGACATGTTATTAATTTATGTGACATAGATTTGACATGTCATTTGTTGATAAGAGGGGTTTAAAAATATTCGTTTGATTGAGTTTAAGGGTTTAGTTGATAAATGGTTAAGTAGAAGGGTTCACAATACAAACTCATACAAGTACAAGGGTCGACTAGACTATTTCACCTTTATTTATTTATGATTGTGGTATCCGAGTCCGCTTTTGCACAACTCGATTAATTTTATGAGATATTTGTCACTTTCCACCTGCAACAAGTATCAGGTAACCACCAAGGCTAGGACATATGGGAAAAAGGCCTTATTTGCCGGTTTACCGTCGAAAATAAGTTATACTCCCTTCGTTCATCTTTACTTATCTATGTTTGACTTGACACATCTCTTTAAAAAATAATAAAAAGAAGAGTAATTTTACTATATTACTCCTTTTAATTATAAGTCATTAGATAATAAAAAATAAATAGTATTTAATAGCAAGAGTAAAATAAACATAAGATAATAAATTATCTTTTGATTTCTAAATTAGACGACTAAATTTTGACAACTGTTTTTAATATACTAAACAAGTAAAAATAGACGGAGGTTGTATTAGTGTTTTGTTAAACATTTTTAATAAATATAACCTTGTAGTCATATTTCAAAACTATGTTCACCATTCACTTGTAGAACCAAAGACAAAAATACTAAAGTTCAAGAATGCTTGTGGTTCGTGCAAAAGTGAGGCTTGATACACAAGTCATTTTAAAAAGAGGAAATTTCAAGTATCTTGGGTCTAATATTCAAAGCAATAGAGAGATTAACGATGATGACACATATTGTGTATGTGTAGGGTGGATGAAATAGAAGCTCGCAACTGGAGTCTCATGCGATAAGAATGTGTCACTAAAACTTAAACACAACTTCTATAGAGTGATGGTTAGATCATCCATGTTGTATGGAGCAAAGTGTTGGTCAGTCAAGAGCTCTAATGTTCAGAAGATGAAAGTTGCGGAGATGAGAATGGTGAGATGGATATGTCGCATATTAGAAAGGGAAAAAGGACAAATATACTCCCGAACTATCATAAATGGTATGTAGATACCCTTCATCATACTTTTGGGACATTGGTGCCCCTGTCATCCAAAAAACTAAAGCATATATACCATTTATACTAACAGATATACACGTGTCGTAATCTTATCCATCGACCTGACATCTATTAAATATCGGATCGACGGATAAGATTGCGCCATGTGTCCCTATTTAGTCTTCCGTTAGAGTGAAGGGCATATATGCTCTAGTTTTTAGATGGCAGGAGCGTCAAGGTCCCAAAAATATGACGAAGGGTATCTGCATACCAATTACGATAGTTCAAGGGTATATTTGTCCTTTTTCCTATTAGAAAAAATAAAATTAAGAATGGAGATATCTGAAACAAGGTAGGCGTGGCCCCGATAAAAGACAAGATAGGAGAATCAAGGTTGAGACGGTTTAGACATTGTGCAATGGAGATGCAAGAATGCCCTGTGCGAACTGTGAAGGTGTGAGAGGTTGACTATGAGTGATTTTAAGAGAGGTAAAGGTAGGACAAAGAATAGTATGATGTACACATATGAATATTTCAGAGCAAGGTGCAATCAATCAGCTTATGTGCATGGTTCATTCGATATTAGTCACCTTGTTTCTAAATGATTTTATTTTTGTGAAATTTTAACATTAAAACGAAACAATTAATAACCGATATCATAATAACTCTATAACAATTTAATAAGTCTATAAATCGATAACTTATAAGTCAAATCAATAAACATCAAAATCGAACCAATCAGTTCACTACCCTATTATACATGCCACAATTTTTGGCATCCTTTCTCATTTTTGCCTCTCAACTTAAAAATAAAAAAATATTTTAATAAAAAGGTCATTATTGAATATTGACAAATGCTAAATAAATAAAAAATCAACTTTCAAGTCTTCTAGGCTAAAATTGATAAACCCGGCCCACATTGAGTTTAGCAAATCACAAAAAAAGCCCAGTTTAAAACAACTTCTAAACCTAAATCACTTCTATAAAAGCCCATCTTCCTTCTTCTCCAAAATCATCTAGGGTTTAGCTGCCCATTCTCTTTCCGGATCCGATTCAGTGGCCGCCATTGTAGAATTGTCTAGTTTTATTTTAGTTTTCATATATCTACTGTATTTGTATATTTTGCACTTCGCATTTCTATAAGCTTCGCTAAATTCTCAAAATAGTGTAGTCTTACAGTGATTAGTGCATAAAGGAAAAGCTGAATTTATCAGCGGCGGCCAGACAACCGTTGAGATGAATCCACAGATGGGTTCCGTTTTTGCTCCTGTCTACTAATTTCATCTCACATTTTGCTTTAATTATTTCTGTTGTTATTTCAATTTGATGGTACACTTTTGAAATTGGGGCGAGTTTTTCAGTACTCGTATAACCCAAAGTATTTATATCATCATAGAATAAGCTGTCTTTGTTGATTTAGCATTTGATTTTTCTGTTTTCCTTCGGGAAGATAGAAGGATTCTGTGTTTTAATCCGAAGATGGAGATCTCATATCCTATAGCCTTGTTGAGCGGAATCTCTGCTATTACTATTTGGGATTGACCATGAGAAATACATCCATTTCAACTAATTTTTTTATGTTTGGCCTGTGATGAAATCTATTATAAAGAACACCATCTTTCGGGACTGAATGGCCCTTAAGGCCTTGTTGTCAATTCTGCAATTCTGAGGCATTTATCAATGAGTATCTATTAGATTTTGTTGTTGAACTATGTGTAAACTTTTTTGTTATTGAGATGGAAGTGATGAATATTTCCCCAGATGATCGAAGCTGAAATTACTGAGCGCTTTTTATGTATTTTCTCCTTAATAGGGGAAAATCCAAGCCAGATATTCTGATCCATCTCCATTTTTCTTCCATTTTCTCTCTTTATCTTCAAAAATGTGTCTTTTCAGAGTTTATTATGGATATTTTTGGGATTAATTTGTTTATGGATGTGATGAATATTTCCCCAGATGATCGAAGCTGAAATAACTGAGCGCTTTTTAATGTATTTTCTCCTCTTTAGGAGAAAATCCAAGCCAGATATTCTGATCCATAACTTTTAATTTCAATTGTTTCCTAAGTTTTGAGTTTCAGTATTGTTAGGTTCTTAATTGAATTTGTTGTATGGAGGTGATGATTATTTCCCCAGATGATCGAAGCTGAAATTACTGAGCGCTTTTTCATGTTTTTTCTCCGTTTAGGGGAAAATCCAAGCCAGATATTCTGATCCATATACTTACAATATGATTATTTATGTTGAAATGCGTCGATATACTGATTACCATCGATGTTTATATACAATGATCGCTGTGTATGAGCCGACGCTATATGTATATTCCATATCTGCTTCATAATTTGTTTCATTTAGCTCTTTAAAGTGCTGTTTGAATCAGATTTGGAGATATTTTTATTCTTTAATTGAACAGTTGATTGAAGTAGGAGATGGAAGTGATGAATTTTTCCCCAGATGATCGAAGCTGAAATTACTGAGCGCTTTTTATGTATTTTCTCTAAATCAGGGAAAATCCAAGCCAGATATTCTGATCCGTCTCTGTTCATATGATAAAAATTTGATCTCTGTGTGTTTATGAACTAATTTGATTGATTATTGTTGAATTTGTGTGTATGGATATGATGATTATTTCCCCAGATGATCGAAGCTGAAATTACTGAGCGCTTTTACTGTATTTTCTCCTTTTGGGGGAAAATCCAAGCCAGATATTCTGATCCATATACCAATTTATGTTTTGTTGATGTCCATTCATGTCTTTCAGTGCAATTATTTCAATTTCTGTGTCATTTTTGTATAATTTGTGATGATTTACATTGATTTGGGACAAGTTCTTGCTGTATTGTAGGACCCAAAATGCAAAAATCATTGCACAAAGTTATCTTCTTTGTTGATTTATGTAGTATTTGGGGATTATCCAATGATGGCATGAAATCTTTGAGACCTGAATTATCAATATTGATGACACAATGACAAGCAACTTTTCTGAGGATTTTCCCCATTGTTTTGAGACCGACATACTGTTTATATTGATGTATAAATGTAGTCTAGAATGACTTATCATATGAGGTTTTAGAGATGTAATTCTTGTTTCTTTTTCATATGAAAGATTTAGATATGTAATATTTGTTTCTTTATCATATGAGGCTTTTAGATATGTAATAGTTGTTTCTTTTATCCAAGAGGCTTTAGAGATGTGAGAGTTGTTTCTATGAGGATTTAGGTAAGTAATAGTTGATTCTCATATGAGGTTTTAGAGATGTAATACTTTTTTCTTTTTCATATGAAAGATTTAGATATGTAATGGTTTTTTCTTTATTATATGAGGTTTTAGATATGTAATCCTTGGTTTTTTCTTTATCATATGAGCTTTTAGAGATGTAATAGTTGTTTCTTACTATACTTATGGATACAATCATTTGAGATCAATAAATTTCACCTTTTGTTTTATACTTCCTGTAGTTATTTCATTTTGATGGTACACTATTGAAATTGGTGCGAGTTTTTCAGTACTTGTTTAACCTTAAGTATCTATATCATCATAGAATTAGCCGTCTTTGTTGATTTAGCAGTTTGTTTTTTCTGTTTTCCTTTGGGAAGATAGAAGAATCGTTCGTTTTAATCCGAAGATGGAGATCTCATATCCTATTGCCTTGTGGAGTGGAATCTCTGCTATTACTATTTGGGATTGACCATGAGATTATACATTCATTTCAATTAATTTTTATATGTATGGCCTGTGATGAAATCTATTATAAAGAACACCATCTTTTGGGACTGAATGGCCTTAAGGACTTGTTGTCAATTCTGCAATTCTGAGGCCTTTAACAATGAGTATCTATTAGATTTTGTGGTTGAACTATGTGTAAACTTTTTTGTGATTGAGATGGAAGTGATGAATTTTTCCCCAGATGATTGAAGCTGAAATTACTGAGCGCTTTTTATGTATTTTCTCCGTTTAGGGGAAAATCCAAGCCAGATATTCTGATCCATCTCCTTTGTAATAAAATTTGATCTTTTTGTGTGTCTGAACAAATTTGATTGATTATTGTTGAATTTATGTGTATGAAAGCTGAAATTTCAGAGCGCTTTTCTGTATTTTCTCCTTATTGGGGAAAATCCAAGCCAGATATTCTGATCCATATCTTTTATATGAAAAAAAAATGTTCTTTTTGTGTGATTATAAACAATGTTGATTGGTTATAGTTGTATTTGTTTGTGTGGTTATGATGATTATTTCCCCAGATGTTCGTAGCTGAAATTACTGAGCGCTTTTACTGTATTTTCTCCTTTGTGGGAAAATCCAAGCCAGAAATTCTGATCCATATACAAATTTATGTTTTGCATTTCCATTGATGGCATGAAATCTTTGAGACCTGAATTCTCAATTTTGATGACAACTACAAGCAATCATTTGAATTTGTTAGTCAATTATATTTCTGATCCTTGAAACCAGCCATTTGAATGCAGTACAACTGATTGAGCTGTTGCAACATGACAACCACCCTTATTAATGGAGGAACTGTGTGCGACAATGCGAAGCACTTTCAGGGAGCAGAACAAGGTGGTGGACAGGCTTAGCAGGGAAGACCAACCTTTTTCATAGTTCCTCCACTGTTTTTAAATAGAGTAGTATAGATATTTTGGGAACTATGTACTCAAGGAAGCTGAGTTTTTTGCAACACTTGTGAAAATGGTCATATAATGGCCCAAACTCCCAACTTTTATGCAGCTTGTTTAACGCTTTTTAATTATGCCTCACAATTTATATTGGTAATCTATTTTGATGCAAGCATTATGACCAAAGAGTGGTGTGTATGCTATTCAAAATCTCAACAATATAAAGAAGTGCATGGTGTGTATGCAATCTTCTATTTTGTGAAGCTAAAAAATTTATTCAAAATCTCAACAATAAAAAAAAGTGCAAAACCATGTCTGGGCTAACTTTCGATCGAGGACTATTCATGTAAAGTATTTGCAGAGTCAATTCCTTTCTGTGTTCATCTCACTCAAAACAAAATACCAAAAAACATAAGGTGTCAGCTCATATCTATCTCGCTCTACCAACTTAGATATAACTAAACAAGTTCTTGCAATGGCCTGCTTTATACAAAACTCTTGACTCTGCAACAGTCCAAATAGGCACTAAAAAGCTATAGAAATTTGAATAACATGATAATACTCATACAGCTTGTCCATATGTCGATAATACTCTAGAATATTTCAGATGAAAAAAAAAAACTTAGAAAATAGATTGCCTCTGTGAAGCTTTCTTCCCCAGGATTGCCTCCCAAACCACTGGCAAAAATGGCCCTTTCTTGTCCAAATATTCCCGAGCAGCCTTATCGTCAACAATGAAGCCTTTTTGCCTCACCGTTTTAATCATGTTTTGGGCATCTTCAAGACTTTTCTCCTTGCAAAATCCATCAACCAAAGTCACAAACGTCACCACGTTGGGGGAATGTCCAGCTTCCAACATTTCCAAGCAAAACTCAAGGGCATCATCTAATCTCTTGCCCAGACTGATCCCACGGATTAAGATACCGTAACTAAAAGCATTAGGAATAATGCCATTACCTTGCATTTTACGGAAAATCCTCACAGCATCATCAAATTTTTGGGCTTTACAAAAGCCATCTACCACAGCAGTGTATATAACAACTTCAGGTATTGTACCCTTTTCACGCATCAGGCCAAAGAGCTTCATCGCTTCCTGTACCAAGCCGTCCTTGCAAAGCCCATCAAGCATTGCTACAGCATTTGGTATTAGGCCAGTTTCTTTCATTTTCTTGAATATCTCATCAGCATCTTCTGGTGGAGCTGGAGGTGCCTCCAAAACAGGAGACTCGCTACTTTCACCTTTGGGGTGGAGTGCAGGGTTCGTGTTTGGGTTTTCCTCTTTACGATCAAATCCAAGCTGAAATCTTTTCAGAAAATCTTCACTATCCTGGGACTTCATTTGACTTCCATTGTTCTCACCGGATCTTCTAAGAGTTGTAGAATGGGTGGGGTTGTTGCTGGAATCATCTCTTAAGGGCTTTCTGAAATCATCTCTTAAGGGCCTTCTGAAGTCATCTCTTAAGGGCCTTTTGGAATCAGTTCTTAAGGGCCTATTCGGTATAGGATCAGGAGGAGGAGGATAGTTGGACTGAGTGAATTCATCAGAGTAATTGCTGTTTGAGCTGCTAAATGAGCGTATTTTTGAAGGAAGTATCTCATTTACATTTACCTTAGGACAACAGAGACTGCTGTAATATTTCCAATAAATGCTAATACCCTTCTGTCTCACTAATGTTGTTCTCATAATGCTTATATACTCGCTTCGAAACAATGCAGGCTAGTTTTTCAAGGCAGCAAAGATGGCTTTATCCTGAAGATCAATAAAATAGAATTTTAGCTCAAAAAGTCTTTTATACAGTGCATTCAAAGACAGTATAGCACTCTTATGCACTTTCTTTTACTTTTCACCCACAGAGAGCAGTGTTATAAAAAAATTGGATAGAAGATTTAACTACATGTAATGAGAGTATAAAAATGATGATACCGACGATAATAGAATACAAGAGCACGTGAAGCAGCAGTGGAAGATAAGACAGTAATAGTAAAGGTGTCAGAAATCAAAGGCTAAGACAGAAAATAAGCAATACAGCAGCTAAGGGCACAACATCAGTCAGCTATGTGCCAAGAACAGATAAGTTCACACAGTGGCGGTGCCACCACTGTCCAGGGTGTTTCAATTGACACCCCTTTGCAGGTAAAAATACATAGTGTAGTATTTACGATATGTTGAATCCGCTTATGGGCTTCTTTGTGTGTTTACTTCTTAATATTTTGACTCATTTTAGAGAATTCTTGGCTCCACCACTGAGTTCACGTCTAACAAAAACATGAACATGGACAATACCAACATAATATCTTGAAAGTGTCAGAAATGAAAACAATAACTTCTCGTTCCATTTTTAAAACTACAACTGACTAGTATACACTTCATAAACCAACCGATCAACTACACCTCAGTTAGCTACACAAATCCATTCTACTCTATTTGAACTTATTTCATTCCAATACATATAATGTGTCTTCTAATCTCTCATGCTCATTTTAATGAATTAATGATTGCTACAAAACTATCCGTTTCAATCTCGTTAGCTTATCTTCCCTTTAAACCTGACCCCAGTTAGTAGTGCTCCATTCTTTAATTTAGATAGTTGTTATCTTTTCCCTTTTGCTTTACAAACTCATTTTTTGACTTATAAATATAATTTATTTTTGCATATTATGTTTTGGCCCTATTCTGTTGCTCTTATACAGCGTATACAGTGAGTGTATATCACTGTATATTGCTGTATATCTCACGTATATGGCTGTATACAGCGTGTATACAACTCTTCTTGGACTCTTGAACACCTATATCAACTTTCGGGGACCTATTCTTCAATTCCATTGGCTGGCTGACTCTATGAAAGCAAATTTGGGCCTCTATGGCCCAATCGGAATGAAAAGAGGAAGGCTGTGGAGTTCGAAGAACTCACCCAGGGTCACATGAAAATAGAAAGAAATGGATTAGCCTCTACACATAAAGATAAAATTTATAAATAATCTAAGTTAATCACTTAGAAAAAGCAAGGCAGATCAACACACTTCAACAGCAACTATAAGTCGTATAACACAAATTTTTACTCCCAGATTCAAGGGTTAATTAATCAAACTTCCCCTTCCCCCCCAAAGACACAATTTCTAGCAAGTTAGGCACAAATGAGCTACTGGAAGACAAACACTTAACTAATTCCAACATTTCAAAGAAAATGGAAAGCATTTAAGTAACACAATAACCTAACAAGTAACAACAATAATTCATCTAACTTGAATTTGAAAAAAAAACATAAAAGCAGTGCTTTACAAACGTTTCATAGGACTAACAGAACCCCTGGAAACAGAACTTCTATTCAAGCAAATACACAAATTAGACTAACCAGTGACCACTTACTAGCGAGTAGCGACAATAACAAAAAACATCCATACCAATCCAGGCCCGCAAGAACACCAACTTTTCTGCAACAATATGAGATGGCTTATGCCTCGGCAATAGCAGCGCCATCACTTTGACAAGAATTCTTTGAATTCTGGTACCAAAGAAGGTTAGCTGTCAAATGGAGCACTCTAAATCTCTTGGTGTAAGTCAGAGGAAACAAAGCACATGATAAAGCAATGCGACTTGCAGACGACTGTACAGATCTCTTTGTTTAACCCTATTCCATGCCTTTTAAGCCAGTTAGATAAACCTGTGTCTGAATGACTGTACTCCCAATTTTAAACCCAGGCACCACAGTAAATCCCACCTTTGGCCTCGTCTTGCTCAAAGGGAATTGAATTTTCCTTGTAACATCTTAGGTGTAGATCATCGAGAAGTCCACCCCTCTCAACTTGGAATATCTCAACTACAGGATTAAATGAGTACGCCAACTTATGAAGCAGCCATATTGTACTAGCCACCCTTACAAACAACTCATAAAACACACTTAACCACTTCGATCCCACCCTCCTCCTCCAATTGAACCCAAATCTCCATCAAAAATAATTTTTGATGACTGTGGTGTCCAGACCAGCTTTCATGCAATACAAACTCAATTTTGCATAAATAACTTGAACATACACCACGATTAACTCACACACTCATCGGTTTCACTAACTAATCTTACATCTAACTATATATCCATAACCATTTAAATTAATCTATCATCATCATTTAGCAAAAACATGTACCTTTACAAACAAAACACAAACCAATAACAACATATCAATCAATATATCCCAGAAAATTCATTTTACAGTTTCTCAGAACCCTCTCAACACTTCCCCTCACCATCTCCTACCTCAAATCCAGAAAACACCAAACAAATATCTACCGGAAAACAACACTTATTCACTCATTTTGATAACAATAATTACACACTCAACTGATTAGAAAGCAAATTCAAATTGCACAAACAATTTCATATCCATAATTAAACGATAAAATAACAAAACATTAGCAAATCTAACTGAAAACTCACCGAGAAAGCAAGCGAAGCTGAAGTTCTTTCTCCTTTGATGCTTTTGAACAATAAGGTTTGCTTTTATGTGAGAAACCCTAGACGAAAGAGTATTTTGGGCTTCTAATAGGCCCATTTACTCTTTTGGGGATGAAGTTGCAAGAATAGACAATTTAAACTATAGCCATATTATACAAAATTTTGCAAGTTTAGCCGATTTGAAATTAATTTTGGACATTTAATTTTGTGCCTATGCAAGACTAAAACTTAGGACGGTTCAAAATTGAACCGAAACCAATAAATCGAATTACGTTATCGATTTTTAACAGTATAATTTTTTTTCTTAAAGGGTTAATCGATAACCCGATAGTAAATAATTCTTTTACTCTTCCCCTACAAAGGGAAGTGTTTAAAAATTAGATAACGGATAGTACAAGAGCAGTGGAAGGGTATGCATCAATGGAAAAAGCGTTGGAAATCAAAGGCCATGACAGGAAAAATGAGCAACATAACATCTAAAGACCCAACATCAATCAGCAACGTGCCAAGAGCGGCCATTGACTTCACTTACAAACTCTACGCCCCCTATTAGAGTAAGGCATGCTCTCAAAAACTAGGTTGACTCGTTTTTGTCTCCAGCGATCAACCTATTCTAGAGCAGTCTGATGATTAGCTTAAAACAATACAAGTAACATATATCCACTTAAATCAATCAACTATATTTCAATTCGAAACTAACGGCGGACAGCTACACAATCGCATGTTTCCATTCCACTCTATTTGGACTGATTTTATTCCAATACTAAATAAGTTGTCCTTTAAGTCAAATTAAGGTTTATCTAAACAAAAGTGTTTTCTAAATACTCCGTTTATCCCACTTATATCCAATGATAATGACAACATTAATCCAACAACTCAAATTAAACATCATTGAGATGTAATTCAAAAAGGCCACAAAAAGATAGCTTCAATCATAAAATCAGTTAATAATTATGTCAACTAATCAACTACAATAAGAATTGATTTGTAATATTCAATTTTACATTTGATTGCTTTAGTAATAGTATTGGCAAAGTAGAAGAGAAGCATATATAAGATAAGTCCAGAATCAGAAGTAGCAAAAGAAGAGGAGTCATACTTAAAAAACAATTATCACCTAACCATTTATCTGCTTCTTCGTACTCTTATGCTGAAACATCCCGCCTCTCTCTTCCCGAGAGGCAATTCCGACACCCCTAATAGATAAAGGGGAGTGGGTGGGAGTCTGGGAGAAGTCCATTGCATTCACTAAACATTACTCTCTCAGTCCCACTTTGTGTGGCACTTCTAAACAAAGGGAGGGTAGCTCAAGCGGAAAACACCCTCCACCTCCAACTTTGAAGTTGGGGGGTTCGAGTCACCAAGGGAGCAACGTGGAGAGGGATACTATTGACTCCTAGGGAGAACAGTCGGGGCTGGTAGATGTTAGGCTACCATATAAAAGAAACTGTTCACCACTTTTGCTTATCAAGAATCAAATCGACTATTTCTTCGAGCTAAACAGGACAAAATTAATTTATTTTTTGAAGGATTCTAACTCAAATATTAGTTGCAATCCTCCTCACATCAAAATGGCTAAAAAATATACAACATTTCAAAATAATGGTCGAGTTCACTTAGCTTGTATCTCAAAAAGCCAAAAGATCCTTGATAGGTTAATACTAATCTTGAAACTGGCAAATTATTTCTCCTAGTTACTAAATACACCGAAGTATATCAAATTCTCAAACATGGCAACACTTGAAATAATTAGGAATTCCAATTCATTTGTTAAATATAGAAAAAAAAATAACTACAAATTCTACCTTCTTCTCAAAACCAGAAATTTATCAATACACATTAATATTTCTTCTTCTTCGTGAGTTATCAAAAAAAAAAAAACAAATTAATTCATTGTTTTCCCTCATTACAAAGACATCACTTCTTCAGATCAGTTTTCAGAAATAGAAACAAAAAGAGAGAAAAATTGCTACGAGTTCACATACCTCGAAGAGATTGAACGACGGCGAGCGACACAGTCGGCGGCAGCAAAGGCTCCGTAGCAGCGAGTTAAAACACAATTCGGCTGTATGTGGGGCGTGACTATTTAATTAACTCTTCGTCCCAAAATAAGTGTCCCATCATTTCAAAATATATTTAATTAATTTTCAATTTGATTTTGTATTTGAAATTCTCGATTTTGAATGCGCATAGATAGACATTTTAATAACTTGGTAAAAATGAAGAAAAATAATTAATTGCTAATACCATATTGGTTAATACTTAATTTGGGTACTACAACCACATATTCGATAAATAAATACTATATGAAGTTAGACTTTGATAAATTATATCGAAAATTTAAGATTCAAAAATCTATTTTTTCCTTATCAATAATCCTACAACTTCACACAATAACACCAAAAGTTTGATCTTGTTAACTTCAATCGCAAATGCCTAAAAATAGTTTCAAATTGGCTAAACTTGCAATCTTTTAAGTTTAAAGTGGCTATCTTTGCAACTTCGTCCCCTAAAGAGTAATGGGCCTATTAGAAGCCCAAAAAACTCTTTCGTCTAGGGTTTCTCAAATAAAAGCAAACCTTATTGTTCCAAAAGCCTCAAAGGAGAAAGAACTTCAGCTTTGCTCGCTTTCTCGGTGAGTTTCAGTTAGATTTGCTAATGTTTTTGTTATTTTATCGTTTAATTTTGGGTATGAAATTGTTTGTGCAGTTTGAATTTGCTTTCTAATGAGCTGAATGTGGAATTATTGTTATCAAAATGAGTGAATAAGTGTTGTTTTCCGGTAGACGTTTGTTTGGTGTTGGTTTTGGGAGATGGTGAGGGGGGGGGGGAGTGTTGAGAGGGTTCTGAGAAACTGTAAATGAATTTTCTGGGATGTAGTGATTGATATGTTGTTATTGGTTTGTGTTTATTTAGGAGTTAGGTTTTTTTGCTAGATGATGTTGATGATTGATTAATTTAAATGGTTATGGTTATAGTTAGATGTAAGTTCAGTTAGTGAACCATTGAGTGAGAACGCTGACCTGGACACCACGGTCATCAAAAAATATCTTTGATGGAAATTTGAGTTCAATTGGAGAGTGAGGGTAGGGTGGGGGTGGGTGTTTCTTTCTGAGTGGTGGAATGCACTTGTAAATATGAGAGTTGTTTTTGCCTATGTAGTTAGTTAGGTTTGATTTGGCCTATTTAGTTGGACTACCTATCTTACTAAGATATGTTCTTTCCGATCCTATCAAGAAATACGCCAATTTATGTGATTATGGTTTCATTTTGCTCCAGGAATGATATCTTTTATTGATATTGATTTGTTTGTATGGTGTGGGACAGTGTCATATTAATGTATGAGTGGAGGAAGGTGTTAGATACTGTTGCAGTTTAATATATATCGTTACTTGTGCCTTTTGTTCTGTTAAATGTCCTGGTATTCAGTGTCTTGGAAGTTAATGTAAGTGCAACTTCTGCATGGATAAATGTAGGAGAAGAAATGCTCAGGAATTACTGCTACCCCGGTGTTTCTTGAACTTCTTTGTATTCATTTTGATGAAATCACATAATTCTTTCACTTATTCTTGAAACTTTTCATGTTGTTTGAATCATAACTACTGGAATGCTTCTTGTTTTTTTAATAGATAATGTTAAACTAGAATGCAAGCTTTTACACGATCAAGTATAAGTTCTTAAAAAATGCTTACCTTATTATTCCTGAGTTATTTCTTGTTGTTTAAATCATAATGTTTTCATATGCTTTTTCGCCTCCTAGGGCAGCCTCAAATTGCTTTTCGAATTTCATAGACCTACTTCTTTAATTAAAAAACTATGTTCCGTTGCATGTTGCGTTGGTGCTTTGTTATCCTCGTCATATATTTCCTAATGTGTTTCCAATTCTTAGTAACTTAATTCCATGTTTCAGCATACCCAGGTAAACCATGAAGCATAACAATGTTATCCCCAATGGCCACTTTAAGAAGCATTGGCAAAACTATGTAAGGACATGGTTTAACCAACCTGCTCGCAAAACAAGGAGGCGCGCTGGTGAGTTCCCCCTTTTTTTGATGGCTTTAAGCCTCAAATTCAACTTTGGCTCAAGAATACTTACACTTCCTGACCTGTTTTGCTTTTGCCAACTCCAGCTAGGCAGAAGAAAGCTGCAACAATCTTCCCTAGGCCAACAGCAGGATCACTCAGACCTATTGTTCATGGACAAACACTAAAATACAACATGAAAGTCAGAGCTGGCAGGGGATTCTCTCTAGAAGAGCTGAAAGTAAGATTTCTGTCTAATCTTGCACTAGATTGTCGTAAAAAGCAACCACCTACTAGACACGGGAAAAATTTACTAGTGTCTGGCTCAATTGAGACTCGTTTCCCTGTTGGGATCTATGTTTGACGCTGAGCTTCTATTAGAGTTTGGCATGTTGAGCTTTGGTTCTTGCGCAAGCAAGTTCACATGCCAAAAGCTTTTTTGTTGTCTTCCTTTTTGAGTGGGGCAGACTCCATTTTACACCTCTATCTAAGTTGCAACTATAGAATTTGAAGTTGATCACATCATTATCTTTTTATTTTTTAGATATGATCTGCCAAAATATATCTTCCTAAGGAAGCCCTCCTTACCATGTACTTGTATCTAGAGATTCCAGTATATCAAGCAGCTTTTTTTGTTTTGTTTTCAGGCAGCTGGTATCCCCAAAAAACTTGCTCCAACTATCGGCATTGCTGTGGATCACAGGCGCAGGAACAGATCCCTAGAAGGTCTCCAGACCAATGTCCAGAGGCTCAAGACATACAAAGCTAAGCTAGTTATCTTCCCAAGGCATGCTAAGAAAGTCAAGGTAACCAGTCTTGCTATGACAATTGAACAACTTTTTGTTTGCTTATTGGTATTTTGTTGGAGCGTCTTTGAACTTACATCTTCCCAACACAAATGCACAGGCTGGTGATTCTAGTGCTGAGGAACTTGCTAATGCCACTCAAGTCCAGGGTCCTTACTTGCCTATTGTTAGAGAGCAGCCAGCTATCGAGCTTGCTAAGGTCACAGATGAAATGAAATCATTCAAAGCTTATGGCAAGCTGCGTATTGAGCGCACCAATGCTCGTCATGTTGGTGTGAGGTTGAAGAGAGCAGCTGAAGCTGAGAAGGAAGAGAAGAAATAAGACATTTGAAATGTCTTATAGCATCGCGCACTAGCATTGCTAATTTTTTTTGGACGAGTCTGAATGATGAATATTTTTGAGTACTATTATTTCAAGAATTTTACTTCTTTTTTTCGTACTTCTGTTATGATGAGTCAAGACTATAACTCCCATAGTAGTATATCCTTAAAGCGTAAGGTTTTGGTTATATTCTTGCTCTTGATGTGTTTGATTTGTTCTCTGCATTGATATTTATCCAAAAAGAGTTGTGTTATATACGATTGATAGTTGTTTTAGATAATTTGTGTTTGGTTATTATACAATCATCAATCGACGTAGAATTCTTATATTGCAACACTGATTCAAGTAGTCATTGTCCTTGAGAAGCAGTGAACGTATCATTTTGTTTAGGCATAAATGCATAGTTATTTTAGCTTGACAACTAAATATTACAATTTAAAAAATGTACATCTAGACACCTCAAGTCGTCCTCACTGTGTCTCGTGGACACCTAACAATGACATGACACATAATTTTAGAGATGTCTATATGATCATTTTGTAAGTTAGATTGTTCAACCGACACAATGGAGACAAGTTGAGGCGTCTAGACGTGCGTTTGGAGTGTTACATTGCCAATTTAAGATGTCTACCCATATATTATGCCTTTTGTTTATAGTGTTTTGAGTAATATCCTTATTCATATTGTCCCTGCATTCTGGATTATATTTGAACAAATGGATTAGGTACTTGGTAGATGATGTTACATATGTAGATTTCAAAGCTTGTTTCTTTGTTGGGGACAATATTGTTGAAAAAAAAACATGGAAATTCTTGTAGTTCGAGGCATATTAAGGACAATGTCCTTAAGTAAATTTCGCAGGTATAAGTGTATCATCGAGATTCAACAAGTTGTTCTAGTATAAATTAAGAGAAGAAACAACTGAGGTGAAAGAGTTTCTGTATGCTTCCTGACTAGTGCAGGAAAAAAGTTCGATAAAATTGTCACTTCAATATGAATATCCACAGCACTACCTAATCAATAATCTTTGGTATTGAGGAAGGAGAAACTGAAAAAAGGTGTCCTAGTTGATAAGTAATTGGAGGATCCGACGATCGAGAAGCATGAGGATCAATACCAATGGCTGCTTGCCTTTGTCTGTAAGATGCCCAAGTTACCAAATAAAGCCCAGATATAATGAGAAGTCCTCCAAATATGCTGCATTGACAAAATTCATGAGATCGTAAGAGTAGAAGGCGAAAGTAAAGTAGAAAGAAAAAGATTGTATAAGAAAGCCAGATGTGGCAAGTCTAAACGAAACATGCTCATTTTCCAGGGGAAAGAGCTTTCAAAACTCTTTCGCCTTTGTAGGCCTCATTGTGCCCAAAATTGTGAAGCATAACAAAGAGGAAACTGATAATAGGCGAATTATACATAAGTTTTGCTTAAAGGGGCAGTAAGCACTGACCTTCCTAGATAAATAGGGCTCCCAAGGAAAACTCTTGATAGAAATGCAGACGCAGCAGGTTGAAGTGGATTGTATAACGCAACCATAGAAGGGCCAAGAATCTTGTTGCACCATGTCAACATTCCGTAGTTCAGGGCAGATGCAACAATTCCCTGAAAAATAGAAATTATGGCAACTTAACTACTTTGTTTTTGCCGCTAACTAAAAAAATGTCTCTTGTTTTCCAAAACAAATGCACATGCTAACTAACCACAAGGGGTAAGATAAACAGATGGAGAAGATAATCCGCAATGAAACATTTCAAATAAAGCTTAAGTAGATATTTTGGCATTCATAGTAGACATAGTTTGACTGTCATTCCCTATCACTAATCGGCATGGCTAAGTAGTCAATGATGATTGGAAATCTGGAAAGCAACACCAGGGAAGAGAAGCTTGAAGCGCATTAAACTGTCTACTGTACACTAGATGTGTGCTATAAGGCACACATTATATGCACATCTTATAGACTGTAGTTCAAGGCATCTTTTCCCCTTGTAAGAGAGGAAGGAGCTAAGCTTCAAGTTGAAAAAAATTGCAACTTATGTCATGAGTAGAATACTTATTCATGTGGAGAAGAATTTGCTTACTCCATAACATACGTAGTAATGAGAAATCGCAACACAACAGGAACTATAAAGACGGAGAATGAGAATCTTACAGCATAGCACACAGCAAAAGCTTCAGATTGTGTCAAGTTCCAGTCGGTTGACTCATCGGTCACAAAGAAGGCTGTTGCTACCATTAAAAGACAACCAAAAAGGTATGAATATGCTGTCACTGATATACTTGCAGGGTATTTTGCCAAAACTGGAGCCTGAAAATTTCTTAAAATTCAGTTAAGTTAGAATATTCCAAAACAATACAAACAGAAACGGTTTATCTGGAAAAGTCAAGGATCTTTTAGACAATGGTTCAAGACATGCCAAAATCTAAATTGCCAACTATATCCCAAAAAGAACATCCTTCACCAAGAAAAATATAGGCTGTTATGTTTTTTGGCAAGATAATCATTTCTTATAAAATCGCCTAATAATCAAACACTTAACACTCGGAATCACTTTATACAATAAAAAGAAGGCTTAAAATTAAATTTGAAGGTTTCAAGTAATCGTTCGATCTGATGAGTAGAAATTAATGGATCCAAGGAAAAAGAATTTAAGAAAAAGAGTGATAACATGTGGTCAGAGGACATGATTGGGGCATTAGAATTATGGACTCAGAGCTTTTCGATTCCTAAAGCCCACGGAGAAGGGTGTGGAGCCTCACTTTCCATGCTGCTCCCCCTGCCAGTGTGTTGGCACTTATACCGCTGCTCCCTCCTATCCTTGATGGATCAATTGAACAACTTTACAGAGAAAAATGAACAAATAATATTTCATCCATTAGCACAACAGTTAATAGTGAGGGTCAAGTTGAACAATAACTCAACAAGACCGATCATGTTCGAGCATATTCAATTTTTTATAAAATTCCTTCAACAGAAAAATCTAAAAGCCTCAATTTTTATAATATTCCCTCTTCATCAAGCCAAAAATACTGACATTTTAATGATATGATGCTTTTTCTCAAAGATTATATGAACACACTCATATTAAAATTAGGTGGTATTTCTGACTAACAGATACGTTCATCAATATAAATTCTCTTTGAACTCCATGAATCGTAATACCTAATCAACTAAAAGGATAAGGATTAATATGAACCACTCTCACAGACCTGGAAACCAATGTTTTTATATACCTCATTTATTATAAATTTCCTCTTCATCAAGCCAAAGATACTAACATTTTAATGACATGATACTTTCTCTCAAAGATAATATTCTTTTATAGGTTCTTTCTGTCAATATAGAGGTCCCAAATCTCCCTTTCTTATGACCTCGTATTCACTCCACTGGCAAACAAATGGCTTCATTGCCTAGTCGCAACGTCTCCTTTCCCAATTATCTAAGTCCTCTATGTGACTGCAAATTTTTTTTAAAAAGTGTTTAACCGCTGTCAAGAAATTTCGTATGTGCTTGAGCCTTTCAATGAGATCCTTTTTCCCACCGTTTTGCATATTGTTGTCTTCTTTCTGGATTGATTATCATCAGCTGGCTCAAAAACAAAGTCATCATTATCCATTATTATGTTTTTACTTTTCCATTTAATCCTACAGTTAAACTCTCTGAACTTCCAAAGGTTCAAGATTCTATTGATGTATGGAATCATTTTTTCCATTTCCATTTTGAGGCAAGTCTCCTTTCATTCCCTTGCCAGGTTGTCTCATTGAGTTTCAGACTGTCAATCTTAGGAACAAGCATATGTACCCAATAAAGACATGTCAATTCACATTCAACAGCATGTCATTTGAGGAATTGATCAATTGGCGCAATAACCTCTTTTTTTTACAGTGATGGTGTTTGGGCCAACTTGCGTATACCTTATCGAGTACCTATTACTTCCCATCAGCACAGGTACTAGATAACTCTCCCACAAAGGCTTAGGTGATAGAAAGAATTCACCCAGCGTTTTTTACTCTGCGGAGAGTTGAACCTAGTCTCTAAGGTTTGCAGCCACCATGTTGTATATTTTAGTATGTAGATATCTGTCTGCTGCCTTTCAGTTTAGTTATTGAACAGTATCTGGTCCTCATCGAGTCAATTGAAATCAATGAAAGCAAAAAGATTATCAAATTACCTGAATGGCTAAGTATGCTGCCATGCACATACAGTTTCCTATTAAGCATAAAACACCGAGGTGCCAATCATCAAACCCCAATTCCAGGAAACTTGACATTAACCATCCAGTAGGCTCTGGCTGACCCTTAGCACTTATATCACTGTGTATGAATTCTGAGCCTCTGTCTCCAAACACCACAGGTCCACGGAAGATGGCCATTAAGATTGCCCCAGAAACACAAACAATTGTACCTCCAACCTTTGCTTGACCTTCCACATTAAAAAGCTTCACTGTTTCTGTACTGCATAAGTAACATTTAAGAGTAAAGTTGAGCAGATCATCAACTACAACAGACTACTGAATGTGCAAATACATGAAAAATACACAAAAAGAAGGCAGATTGGTAGTTTGGAGGACGGCAACCACTGTGTGAACAAGAAAGCCTAGCAGAGAAAAAGAAAAAAAAGAATCTATTGTATAAGTAGCAAGGGTGTCAAACTTTCCCTGCTTTTATGACTAAAAGAAAATGATAGACTTGAAAAATGTCATAAGTTAACAGGCCAATATCAATAGCACCCAAGGGTGCGCCCTAGTGGTTAATGAAGTGGGAGGAGAAGTATGAGGTCTCAGGTTCAAATCCCAGAGGAAACAAAATCACTAGATGATTTCTCCCCATCAGCCTAAGCCTTAGTGGATAGAGTTACCCGGTAGTTGTTGGTGGGAGGTAATAGTATCCCATGGAATTAGTCGAGGTTGCGTGCTAGCTGGCCTAGACACCACGATTATCAAAATAAAATAGGAATAGCAACAAAGAACAGATACCTTGATCAGGACTCTCCATTTCTAAATGAAATTCTTTAAGACAAATATTTAGTAGGTCCTCTCTTATATCTTCAAAAAGTACCCCACAAATAATTTGTTGTGATTGACCCCAATTCTTCTGTGGAAAATGTAGATAGTTATAAAATGTGCATAGCTTCCTTTCTTTTCAAGAACCAGTTGATAACTAAAGATTTTAGCATCCCTCAACAATAATGTTCATATTTCTCGGTAAAGTCTCCCTATATCTAAGGGTTATATTGATATCCACCATCTTATAAAATTACTGAAGTGGTTCACTTATATTACTTCGACTGCAATACAGCTCTATAATAATGGAACTTCATCTAAACACCTAAAACATTATTTCACTCTGAATGCAGATTTGTGGATAACCAAAAATAATTAAAAACAATAGAAGTTTTAACTTCACTGCTGCACATTTGGAAGATATGGAGTATCATACTGATGGAAATTCTGATTCTCATTGTAGGTACTACTAAATCAATTAGGCGCAAGCAATTTCAGGTTTTCTCGAAGAATACAATGGTATGACTGAATTGCTATCTTTTCACCCTATGCAAAGTAACGAATCACAAGATTCCAGGTCCCCCTTCTCCATGTTCATGTACAAAATAATCCCCCAATTGAGTACAGAAATGTACATGAATATATCTTGAAAGAGAAACAGATACAAATACAGAATCGAAGACAACGGGGGTTGATTTCTTACTTACCCCATCAATACTGCAAATATGAATGTGAAGACTGGTATTGCAGGTTGCACGGCTGCAGCATATGTTGGATTTGTGTAGCCAAGACCAATAAGAAACAAAAGTTGGTTCCCAAAAATACTGTTGAAGTTGCCAAGAAAAACGAAAAAACATAAAATAAAAAAAAACGGTTTTAGTTCAGTGTAAGAACTATGCAAGTTAACCACAGAAATAGCAGGCACATCAAACTTACCCAGTTAATCCTAGAAAGAAGAATGATAGCAGAAGCCGCCTATTCAAAGGAATCCTCGATCTCCTAGACATAGAAGGAAAGGCAACATTATTAGTGCCCATGTACTTTCAGATACTGTAAACTATTTTTAAAAGAGTTTCCAAAAGTAAGACAATAGTTTAGATGCATACATTTAACCCAAAACCTTTCAAGTAGAGGTTTAAGGAAATATGTACGAACAAGGATACGATGTAACAACTAAGAAAGAGTAAAAGCCAGAGACATGAGCGACAATTTCAAGCTACTAGTCAGAATATCAACAAAGAATTCTTATGTGAAGTTTGAGAATGTATACGTTGTTGTGTCTGAAGAAACTTGCTGCACCATGGGAGCAACAAAACAAAAGGATAACGTTCTTTAAGCTTGCTCTTCAATCGGTATTGTACTTCCATTTTACTAAATCTAAAAGCTTTTCTTTGTATCCAACTCACACAACAAGATAAGCAAGTCAACTATCTTTCTAAGAGGCTGTGATGAGTCCTTACTTTTTATGAGGTTTCATTTTCAAACCTCCAAATGGGAGAGCAGCAGAACAATTTCAGGCGTAATCATAGTGGATTACCAAGTATCAATTGGAAATAAAAATTATATTACCCCATAATAATGGTCAAAAAGAAGCACATGAAGGACAAAGGAAAATGACAACATAATAAATTTATGAAAGATTTAAGTATTAACAAACCAAACTTTTAAAAATGTAAATTCACTTTAACTGCAACAGCTCAAGATGCAAATACAGGTTGAAATGACGTAAACAAGCTCAAGCAGTTGACCAGACTCTCACAAACACATACTATTAGACATTGTAGCAAACAAATTTCAGTAAATCTAGAATTTCTAACTTCAATTGTAGAAAGGACTCAAACATTAATTAACCATAGCAACATCTATTTTTCAGAAATGCATCTTCCAGTCCATTCTTTTTACAAATAAATCAGTGCAAATGTCTTTAACAAATATACACTGGCTCAATCAAAAAAGTAAATCTATGTCCTCAAAACGATGGCTGAGCAGTTCAGGCACAGGCTTACAGATTTTGGGATCCCAGCTCCTAATCCTAGCTACAACACTTAGTGTAAGTTCATTTGCTCTAAAACTTGGTAGACAGGTTTACCCAAACAAAAGACAAATTCACAAGTTTCATGTCGGATCCTCCAAAATACACCAAAAGCAGTGCATTTTCGGAGGAAGAGCTCGAGCCTATAAGCAGGCTCAGTGGATCAGTAATCACAAGCTGACCCAAACACCACAGTATAAAACTAAATCTATGTATTCATAAACAGATACATGGTAAGATTATAGATTCAAAAGCAACATAAAGGAAAAAAAAGAACTAACTTTTCGCGAACATAGGCAACTGGTGCAAGAATAGATAGAGCAAGAAGATCCCTATACAAACAGAACACAATTTGATTCATTCCCACATTGAGTGCCACTTTGGTAATCACATGGTACCCACCATACAAAAGCTGTATCATCGCCATTGTTCCATGAGCTCTCCATACCTCATTCCCATTCCCCACTGATACAGCTGCCATTTTTATCATTTCATCCCAATCCACCCCACCCCTTTATACCCCTAAACGATTGTGATGATGGAATTGGTGAAAAATAGTGATGGTTGGTGTGATGGGGTTTCAAGATTCTTGATAATAAAGCTATAGAATGAACAGAAAGTGTGAATTTTTACAGAAATTTTCAGTCACCACGTTGTTTTCATGAATTGGGGTTTTTGCTATTTGGTTCAAAATCAAGAATTTAGCAGAGATTTCAACAAATTAGAGTGACCCACATCCAAATCTGCATCGATCTTTGAGTAAAGTTTGAGTCTTTGGCCTCTTTTTTTTTTTCCTATAAATCTAAACACATTGTGTGGATAGTTGACTGATATATTGTACGCTAGTTTGAATATAATGTTTGTTTTGATTATTATTTAAATTATATTATATTATTTAAATTCATAGGTAACGAAGAAAAAATTCATTTTATGTAAGCATTCATTTTATGTGATTGCGTCGTTATCTTAATATTTTCTTCTCATTTGATCTTTACTTATTATTTAATAAATATTTTTTATCTTTTACCTTACCTTTTTATAGTAACTCTACGGCGTATCCTATTCTTTTTCATAGATTTATCACTCAAATTATGAATATGTGACGATAAATGCAATACGATACGATTTATTATGAAATAATACGTATCAACCATCCAATCAGAGTGTAAGAGGTCAATCATGGAGTGGGGCTAAAATGTAATCTTTGCTAGTCATAGGGGACAATAAAGAATGAAGTTGTTTTCTTTATTGGACTTTAAAAGGAATATCTAGATTTCAGTAATTAGATTCTACCAAATAGAGACAGAGAAATAAACTTTATGCTAAAAATAAATATTTTAAAAATTAAAGAAATAAATTTATTACTTACCCTCTATTTGAATAATTGTTACCTATGTATCGTATGAATTGTTTGTACATTCAATATCAGATAATATAGCGTGCAATCCCCACCCGATAGATTGTTCACGCATTCAATATTCGCGTACTCTTTGATCTCGCTTATATTTGGTACTTACATTTGGTGCAACTTGCGAGTAGCAATAGCACGTACTAGTAATAATACTTTAAGACGTTTGATTGATTATGTTAAGTATTTATCTAATCGACATAAAATTATACCGTGTTTGATTGATGTATAAGCAAAGCTAATTGCCACATAATTAAAGTAAATTTCTCGACCATATTAAATACTTCTCCCTTCATTCACTATACTAAAAGTAGATGTTCAATTTTGCTTGTCCAATTTGAAAAACGTTGAATTTATTATATTCAACTAGAGGTGTTCACGGTTTGGATAAAAACCGAAAAACTGAACCAAACCTATAAAATAAATCGATTTTATTTGGGTTTGGTTTGGTTTGGTTTAAGATTTTTGGAAACCTATAGTATTTGGTTTTATTCAAAAAAATCGAAGAAATAACTAAACCGATAAATTATATACATATATTTTATTAATATACATACTTAATATATTATTTTTATAAACAATTTTAAAGATCTTATATATGTTTTCATCAAAATTTATTTATAATTTACTTATTGAAAGCAAAAATTCCAAAGTTGAAAACATTTATCTTATTGATTTCATGTATATGAGTTTCTATAACAATTCTTTGTAGGGCTGAAAATGCAACTGTCTCTTCCTTCTAGGCTAAAATAGTGAATTTTAAAGCTTTATTCATAGTAAATTCAGTGATTGAAAGTTTAGTGATTTCAATCATTCTAACTATTTTTCGTTTTGAATGGATTGTTGTCATTTTTTTCCACATTTTGAATGAATTGTTTCTTTTATTTTTGTGTATGGTTAATAACCGAATAACTAAAACCAATAACCACCAAACCAATAAATGTATATTATATTTGATTTGGTTTGATTTTGATACTTTTAAAACCGATTAAGTTGGTTTGGTTTTGATTTTGATCAATAACCGATCCAAACCGACCCGTGAACACCCCTATATTCAACAAGTGATATAGTAAAATTGTCATTCTATTTACGTATAAAAGAGATGAAACCATTAGTCCTTTCACTTATTCTAGTGCTTTAATTAATCACATACAAATGTCATATACAAGCATTTTAGTGAACAAGAAATAAACAAGCTTGTTTACTTGCTTGAAATTGAAAGCAAATGCAACTAATTTACTTCCAATTTCACAGGCACACTGAAATGGAAGTTCTGATAGTCTCTGGTTTAATCCCTGTTCTCGAGTAGACGCAGGACTAAGGCGGATAGGATGTATTAGCCGAGGCCAGTATCAATTATGGAAGCCAATATTGCTGTTCGTATTGTACTTCTGATTCCCAGTTCGTATCTGAAGAATTAGCAAGTAAACAACAGTTTTCAGCAGGGATCCACGTAGAAAGACGAAGAGATTACTTTAAGCTGAGAGATTTGTGTTACCATTACACGAAAGAAATAGTAAGTAAGAAGCTTTATAGTAGTACCTTATTAACAATGTCTGTAGCAGCAGCATCAGAGAAATCATGTCTTTCTTTCTTCAGGATTTCAAGACGAGAAGTGATGGAACGCTTCTGTTCTTCTGCCTAACAAATCATTTTTAGGATGTCAACCAATCAGTCTAAGAAATTATATGCATGTCTCTTCAAAAATGATGCATAAGCTCTTCGTTTATGAAAGGACTGCAAGAAATAACAAGAGAGTACCGTCTCCAACATAGTCGTCAAGTAGTTGATCTCATTCTGTTTTGCTTCTGATAGGTAGTGCCTGACTTCTTCAACATTGCTCCTGCAAAATTACTGGATATTATACTTAATAGAAACAGGATACTGAAAGTCTTAAAACATGAATTTTTAGCTTTCTTTTTCATGAAATTTCTTTCCAGCTTCGAGGTTATGAAATACCTCATCCTTGAATAGAATGGAATATGCTAAGATTGAAATAATATTCGGCTAAGGTACTTCTCATAGACTAGGCAATGACATTTCTATATACACAGAACCTCAGATCCCAAACAAATTGGGCTCAAGCTATATGAATCCTCACTAACCATGGCGCTCCAATTAAGCTCATTTCGGACAAATGATATACAAAATAAAAATAGGAAGTACTAGAAACTTCTCTATGAATTTTTCTACAAGCATGTAGGACTCATGGAAGACATAAGACCTAAAGAGAACATACTAATACTTGACAAAATAGAAGCCTTGGTAACCATCAACATTCTTTCAGTTAAACTGATTCACCAGGATGATGGTTGTGGTTACTTGACAAAATAGAAGTCTTGATAAAAGAAATTTCCTACACACAGTGCGACCAAGATAGAAAATAATGGAATCCCAGAAAGCTTTTGCCAAAACAATCGAGTGGTAAAGAAAACCATTTTAATCCTGGCTATGCAATTTATCTGAATGGAGTAAGCATACTTCTCTGGAAACAAAGGGTCCAAGTTTTGTTCTTCCACAAGCTGCTCCACCATGTTGAGAGTTGATCCTGCCTACAAGTAAGAAATATGATCCGAAGGAAAACCATATCATAGACATTATTCCAACTTAACAGCCAGAACTCACATAAGCTTTCCAGTTTAACTTCATATCAAAAGAAATGGTATTAACAGATGCATTTTTTCCTAATAAAATTAATCAGTCTCACAACAGCAGAAGTGTGAGCATAATTAACTTGTTGGCATCTCTTTCTATAACATTGATTTGTGTGTGCTATGATAAGAACATAAGAAACAAACACAGATCGGAACCAAAGAATTTAAATGGATATTTTTGGTCCATCCTTAAAATTTCTCATATAGCTTAATTACCTTCTCTCTTATGAATCTCTTCTCCAATAGAAACTAGGTTTTCAAGCCAGACCTCTCCAAACAGTTTCTAATGCATGGAATTTTTGTTCTAAGTAATCACAGTAAATGAACTTCTAATCTGGAGGTTAGTCTACACTTCATCCATATGAAAACAAAGATTTATCTGAAATTCTCAATATTACGAGAGAGACTTCTAGGAAGCACATTTGATATTCCAGATGTAAAATGGTACATATTTTGCAAGAATTTCTCTTTTCCAAAACATAGGATCCTCAGCAATGCTTTACTCTCTTCAGAGTTGGTCCAGAGGAAGAGCAAGTGCAATAACAACTTATATCTTGGTCAAAACGTCCACATGCTGAAAATTTTAGTGCAGCATTCAACTGAAGACCAGTTAGCACTTGGCAGTCCTTATAGACCGAAGGTGCAACTTTTGCAAATCTTTATTGTTCTACTGACCTTAAAAATACGGATGTGACGAAAATCTAACAGGAGTGCATCTTTTCTTAGAATAACTTTAATAAAGTAAGAAGCATATGATATGTACCTGTGTCTCCACACATAAAGACTCAAATTCATCCTGCAACATTTGAAAAAGACAACACTTTCAATAATGCCCTTAAAGGAGAGAATAACAAAATCTAACAACTAATATATCTGATCAATTTGAAATGAGAAACTCATTAAAATTCTATAAGTTCACTAGCAAGCATGGAATAACACGTCGAAATAGCACCACAGCCATAGCAAAAATAAAGTCAATATTCAGGTCAACAAATAAAATTAATTGGGTGACACTCTAGATGTATTATCTTTCCACAAATGAGAACTATTATCCAGATGACCTCTTAGCCATGTTGTGAAGAAATGAAGACTTAAATTACAAGTTTCAAACAAAATACAAGAAATGAAGTAAAGTATAATTCTTCTAATTACTCTTAATGGAGAGGAGATAGCACAGGAAACAAAAAGAAAGAAAGACTAAGAAGGATTTGGCCTTGGTTATTTGTGTAACTTCTAAGTTCTAACTGATGTTGAGTCCGACCAGAAGCATCAAGCACAGTCCACTGTTTATTCAGGAATAAAATCCGATCAGCAGTTGGGCTTCTCGTGAAATGGAAACACCTGATATCGGACATACATCACATTTGCAACAACAACAACAACATACCCAACGTAATCTCACAAGTGGCCTCTGGGGAGGGTAGGATGTACGCAGACATTACCCATACCATTGTGAGGTAGAGAGGTTGTTTCCGATAGACCCTCAGCTCAAAAGAAGTGAAATCAAAAGCAAGATTGAAGAAAATAATAGCAACCAAACAACAAGATGGACAAAGCAAAAGAAGCAACACACAGTAGTAAAAATTGAAGAATAGATACTACACGAATACGATCTAATGCTACTAAATAAGGAGAACAAAAGCAAAGATGCTTGAGTTTGGGAATGTGCACTGAAACTGCCAATTAAACAAGCTCAACAGTTATCACAAACAAACCAAGATGTTCTTTTAAAGAAAAGAACTTTTTTTACCAAAACCTTCACTCTCTGAAATAACAATACCATACTTCCATACATTAAATTTCATCTAGAACGAAAAGAACATTAAAATTGTACTAATAGCATACCTCTATATCCTCATGCAAAGAAGTAATCACCTGGGGAAAAAAATTAAACTAGTTAAAAATGCTACATATCTAGAACTAAGCTTAAAAATAAAACAAATCACAATTCTCCAAGCTCCAATTTCCAATTAAACATTCCAAATTCTCAAATTCTAAACCCCTTAGAAAACTAAAAAATCCCAATTTCTCCAAACCCAGTTCCCAAGTCCTTAGAATTTTTTTTAAAAAAATTGCAATTTCTCAAACGCAGTCCCCAATTAAATGCTCCGAATTTCTCAAATTCCGAATCCCTTAGAATTTTTTCAAAACAAACTAATAGAATAAGAACAAAAGGCTAACCTGAATGAACAACCGATGAAGGCGTTCAACTTCTGCTGGAACAAAATTAGGGAAAGCTTTACAAAATCCCTTCAATTAATTCGGAAAAAAAAGGAAGATAAGCAATCAAAGAGCTACTTTTTAGGGTTTACACAATCTATGGTTCTGTATTTCTCAAAAAAAAAAAAAATCAAAAAAAAATTGTACCTCTTTAGAACATGAAGTTAACAAACTGTGAATTCCAAGCTCAAATGCAGTCTTCAAATTCGTCAATCTTGTTCCTGGAATCTCTTCCTTCGTTTTCTCCATTTCTTCAGCAATGGCGGGAGATTGAAAAATGAAGTGATTTTTTGGGTTTTGATTTATTTTTATTTTTTGAAAAAGATTACCGCTTTATCTTCCTTTTAGTATATATTTTGTCCATTTTCAAATGTAATTATCCATCCGTTTAAAAATGAATGACTTGACTTGACAAAAAATTAAGAAAATAAAAAGTTTTTTTAATATTATGATAATAAATTAAAGATATCAAATGTACTCAAATGTTATTTAATCTTGTGGCCTTAAAAATGTTACGAGTCACGTGAAAAGTTGAAATTAAAATATTATCAAAAAAGGAGAGTGATCATTTTTTTAAAAACCGACTGAAAATGAAAGAAAGTCATTTTTTTTCAAACGAAAGGAGCAATATCTTTTCTTTCAAGTTATATATGAAATAGGAGTAGTTGATAGTTTTTAAAAGTTGTACGGAATTATTTGGTATAGTGTATAAAAATAATGTAGAATATAGTGTATAATTTATGTATTACTAATGTTTGTATAATACTGATAATAATGTTTGGTTATTAAGTTATGAAGAAATGTATTACTTATTTTATGCATGATAAAATATGAATTAATTCCAGCATAACTAATATTTGTATAAAATAATATATAAATTTACTCATAACTAATCCCTACATAACTCCAACCGACTACAAAACGAGCCCTTACAAAATTTAGTTTAGAGATTCAAGTTTATTTACTTATAAATGTTTCATGGTAAAAGTTACTCCCTCTGTCTCAATTTATGTGACACATTTCAGATTTCGAGATTCAAACAAGTTTATCTTTGACCACATGTCTTTTAAATATTTTGAATTGTCAATTATAGCGACGACTTATAGTACTTTTTACGTAGTTTACAAATATATAAATTTCATTTTTAAAAAAATGAAGATTCCATGAGCAAATTCTCAGTCAAACTTAAACTGTTTGATTCTCGAAAAATGAAATGTGTCGCATAAATTAGGACATGGAGTAGTTTATAGTAAAAAGTTTCAACTACTAATGAATGATGCAAAATAGTTTAGCAAAAAAGAGAAAATTGATACAAAGTCAGCCAAAGACAATAGTATACATATTTTACAAGATTATACATGATTTGAATCTGTGTTGCTCAGACTCTTTTAAAATGTCAAATTGATGTGTGTCGGATCTTCCAACAGTAGTATGTTTTTACAGGATCTGACACAAGTACGATATCATTTTCGGAGAGGTGTAGCAATGCACAGAGACTTAAAACAGTTTGGACTATACAAATTACAAAACAGAAAAATGATCAATGCTCCTCAGTGAGTCTTGAAAGTAAATATAGGCAGCCAGAGCATAGCAACACTGAAGCTGAGAAGCAAAGGAGATCTAATGGTGTGTGTATAACAGCCTTCTTACTCTTTTCGAACAGACCGATGAGAAGAAGCATCACGATAACATGACCGACTTTAGTCTTCATTCCGCTAACAGATTTTATCTCCAACCATCTTGGTCGTTCCTGACAATTGTATCGATAAGAAAAAAGAAGATGAATTAGATGTTATGTGCAAGAAACATGACCGATATGTAGTTGTTAGCTCCAGTGGCAAAATCAGGATTTTCACTATAGAAACAAGGAACATACGAAGAATTCAAGGGGATTGAACATACAGTATACGAAGAATCTTCTAGACAAGGGTGACTCCGCTACTGGTTAGCTTCAAAAGAGATGTTTTTTTAAGGTATACGAACTAACCTTTAGAGTGAATATCCCGAACAAATTTGATTGATACGGAGATTTTTCCTCCGATGTTGATTTTGACTTGTCAAGATTGCTGATGAAGAGCTCCTAGAGACCCATGCCAAAGACTAACATAACTGTGCCTAAGAGATATATATCTAGAGGAGAAATTGAAATAGTTATATTACTACTGCATAAAAACCGATTTTTCAATTAGAGTAGGGAAAATGGGTAGTCTGATGCACAAAACATCCCGCGTTAGCAGGGTCTAAGGAAGGGCTTTTCAACTTTTAGCTATACAAACAACTGCTGAAAGAACAAATTTTCTTTAAAAATTCACAACTAGATGCAAAAGAAATAGGTCTATATTGGTAGAGTTTTGTGTTTATGGCCCTGTGTAATAGGGAAAGTCTGGTTTTGACTCCTGTGATACACAATACTCGCGGAAGAACTTGTCGTTTCCATCTGTTAAGAAGTAAATGGGCAGCTCCGTACACAAAGCATCATGTGTTAGCAGGGTCTGTACTGAAAGGGCCGCACCCCAAGAGGTGTGATGTAGACAGTCTAACCTAATGCAAGCAGTAGTGGCTACTTCCAGGGCTCAAACACGTGACCTATAGATCACACAGAGACAACTTTACCGTTGTTCCAAGGCTCCCCTTCCCCTCTGTTAAGAAGTAACGTTTTACATCCCCCTCTTCTTGTTTACATTACAAAAAGCCTCAAGAAACTTGCATAAATGAAGTGAAAACTCATTGATTACGCGATAAGTTTTAAGAACCATTAGGAGGTACTATGGCTTTCTGTGCATCGTAATGAAATCAACACGCACATGACAAGTAAAGGATCATTGCAGGAGTGAAAATGCAAATAGTAAGTGCTATCTACAAGCTTACCTATAGCCTCAACAAGCAACAATATGACCTTTGTTCGACTTGAGAAATATTCTTGGAATGATGCTGTTACATAAGTGCAACCCTACATATGGAAACAAGTTACACAATCATTCTGCAACAACGAAATATGGAAAGTTTTCACATTGTACAAAATTTATTTATCGAAACCAATCAATCGATCAATCAATCAACCAACTATTCTTGCATAATGGGAAGCAGTTAAGGGAAAACAACAGAGTCCCCTGCTAAGACAATTAAGAAACTCATTTGATATGTATAAATAATGTATTCAAAACTCAGTAAAGAAAAAAAAAACTATGGTCCAGAACTCATAAACTATAAATTCGTAGAATAAGTGATTACCTGATAACGAGGAAGGAATATATGTCTTTCTGCTAAACAAGATGGATTGAACTCAGAATTCATTAAATGTTTTTTATGAATGTCAACTAAGTATAGTAAGTAAATTGCTCCCGGTAGTATAGAAGGGGAGTGTTGAGTCCCATCCAGCGGTAATCCTTCGTCATTTCAAATTTATTAGCCGATAGGTGAACCATTGAGTCTTGGTTCAGCTTCTTTTTAACTTCACTTAACGAGTCAATGATTGCTAAACAAAAAAAAAATTATGATCCAAAACTCATAAACTATAAATTCTGATTCCGCCTCTACAGTCATATATTGTGTTGCTAAACAAAGAAATACAAAAAGAGTACCTTGATAAAACAAAGAAATGATCCAATTAACGAACCCCAAACTGCAAGAATAGCAAAAAAACGACAGCTATAAATCACCTGCAAGAAACAAAAAGGCAAATGACGGAGGAGGATTCAGGATTTTCTCGACCACACTTATAGAATTATACGGGGTATGTTATTGTTATAAAGATTAAGGATTTGAACTGGACGGGTACCTTTTCACACCGAACACATTTGCTTTTGAAATTATTGGTTAAGAATTTATTATCTTAATAAATTATTGGGTGCGTATGAACAAAGTCCCATGTAAAAAAATTAGAAAAGAAATGGGAGTTATTTATAAGATGTTGGATACTCTTTCATGGTATAAAGCATTTTGGTGAAAAGTGAAAACCACGCAAGCTTGGATAGAGTGGACAATAACACACCATGTTAAGATTATTTTTACGCTTACTTTTCCTAACAATTAGTACCAGAGTCGACGACTATGATTCAGGGAGACAAATATGTAAATGGCATGGGGCCACTACCTTTTCTCGTAGCTTCGAAGACGCATACACAAAAAACAAGTTATACGAATGGTGACGAGTCACATAAAACTTAGTTTATAAGTAATGATTAAGTGTGCGTGAATAAAGTCTCATACAAAAAGTTTTTTTTAATTTGTTTGATCTATTTTAATTTGGCATCAAATTTTAAAAAATATAGAATATTTTTGAATATTGTGATTTAAAATTAAAGATATATCAAATATACCTAAATGTTTTTTAATCTTCTAATTTTAAATATGTCACGTGCAAAATTAAAATTAAAAAAAACTACCAAAAACAAAAGGATCATATTTAAACCGACTAAAACAAATATGTTAAATAATTATATTATATTCAGAATATCTTTATTGGTCACCGTGCCATTTCTGATTACCCACCAAATTTCAAATCAATCGAAGTCCGTCAATCGAATTCAAAAACCTATAAACAACTTCTCATTCAATTGGTAAAGCAGATTTAATCTCACCTTCTCCATAGTTTCCTCTACAATTTGTAATTTTGAATCAACGTCCGATTGAATCGCCGGCGATGAAGCACGAACCGATGAATGAGAGAACCGAGCTGACCCGTTTGACAGATCGACCCGGAATTTGACCCGAATTGGCTGAAATTGAGGTACCCATTTGATAATTGAAGCTGATTTTGAGTTTCTCAACAAAAATGGAGATATGGAGTTTGTAGATAAGCTACTAGTAGTCAATTTCATGGTGACTGAAATTTTGAAGAGTAATAAATTTGTAAGTAAAAGGAATTTTATGAAAGCTATTGGCCTCACGTTAAGATAAAACAGTATTGACGTAATTGATAAAATTATTGTGGTAATTAGAAGGTTATTATATGTTTGAGTGGTCAAAATAGTCTCGTACAAAAATACAAATACCTAATCTTTTCTCAAGTTTCACTTTTCTCAAGTTTCACGCATAGCAGATACTTAGTTTACTAAATATTTTATTTTATTTTCAAACTTGAATTTATTTTTCGACCTGAATAAATTTCAACCATTTAATTTTAAAAGAAATGTTCAAATAATATTCGTTTTCATGTTGTTCTTGATTAGTAAATAATATGCAATATTATGCCTTTTTATTTGAGTTACTCTCAATCGTATCATATTTCTATATATCGATTATTTATCATTCATTTGTAAAGAATTTGAAAGTCGATAATGTTAATAAGGAATTTTGACATATGAATTGTGTTGGTACAAACAAATATATTTATATGTTTAAATTTTCAAAAGTTTATAATATTAATTAAAAACTTTGATATAGAATTTGTATTGAATTTATTGAATGAGCCTCTGAATATTAAACGCTTGACATGTTTAAATACAAAATTACATTTTAGGATGTAAATCTAGCCTCGTATAATAAACCTTCATACACAATCTTCAAAGAGAAAACTTAACTCAAATATATAATATATGTATAATCTATATATAAGATGTGTATTATTATTATTATTATTATTATTATTATCAATAATAAATTTGTACGACTATTCGTGTATATTTCATTTAGGTGCAGCCGCCATTTCCACTTGCAAAAAGCAAATCAATGTAAGTTGTAAGTTGTAACCAATAAAAAGCAAGGCATGTGTGATAAAAAAAAGTATATTCAAATAATTAATTATCAGTTTATATCGATGTAATTTTATAAGTGGAATCTATAAAAAGTAAATTGCATATCAATTTTATTATACAAAAAAATATTTTTGATAGATTATTAATTCAAAATATATTATTTCAAGAAGGATAGGAAAAAAAAGGATAGATTATTAGTTCAAAAAATACTTATCTTGTTTGTATATTCGCAGGCGAAATATACAAACGGGTAAACAAAATATACAAACTGCAGCCTCCATTTGTATATATTTATCCTGTTTGTATATTTGCAAGTGAAATATACAAACCGCAGCCTCCATAGCGAACAAAACTATAACTATGAAACGTAACTATCAAAATTATAGTTATAGAGCCTTATTATATCTATTATCTTTGCTATTTCTATAAATTTTCTCTTATTATTATTATTATTACATAATTTTAAAATATCGTATTATTGTTAAAATGATTATTGTTATTATAGATAAAACCTGTTATAGATAGGTAAATATATTATACAAAATTAATTTCTTTATACGATAAATAATAAATATGACTCATACAGCATCTTGGACGTATTTTATATTTCCCTTGCACTCATCCGTCTATTCAAACTTTGAAGGAAAAATGAAAAGGAATATATATATATCATCAAAAAATGTGATGCAGGAGTGCAAATTAAAGGTCTCGAGTTTGAGTGGTATGAAAAAAATCTTTAATAAAGAGTGCTTTCTTCCGAATAGAGCTCTGCGTGACACAAATTTAAATTAATTGAACTCTAATGTAGATATCGAACATCGGAAAAGAAAAGAAATTATATAATATGAATGAGAAACTATCAGAAAAGGGAAACGTAACCAATTACCTGTCAGTTCGCCACACTAACATAAAACATTTTATATTCTTTAATTTTGTATATAAGGTTCCAATTATTATACTTTTCTTAATTATTTACGAATTAAATATTTGAAGTAAATATTTTTTGCATTTTATGCATGAAACTTATATTTAATTTTTATTATATGCTATATTATTGTGCGTTATTGACCGTGTGGATACTTTATTTTAAGTGAAATATTTTAAAAAACTAAATTAAATGAGGAAACAATTTTATTCTATTAACACTATTTTTGGCATATGAGGAATACTTCAACTCTTATTAAATTATTTTTTATTTTTTCGGCCATCTTTTTTTAATTAAATAAAATATATTATTCTTAGAAATTCCTAGGACCACCTTTTAATTATTCTTATTCAGAAAATCTTATTTGAAATTAAATTAATTAATTTGGCCATTCATGAGAGGGAACTTGATTCTGTCTTGATAATATTTTTATCTTCTTCTTTATCAAGATTTGATATCTCAAAATATACCTTTTAAAAATGGTTACACATGATAAATAAGTGTCAACTATATCAGATCGTAGTGGAATGGTTCGAAAACTCTTCATCATCCTTAATAAGAAGTTTTAGGTTCAAGCCCCTTAGAAATAGAAAAAAAATCATATTGAGAGTTTCTGTTCCAAAAATAGACTCTGCGATATGCAAATTCAAATTTTGTCGAAGTTCGATACAAATATAGTGAAAAGCCCAAAAAAAAAAAACACTATATAGACCCAAGAAAAAGTAACAAATATATACCTTCCGTGTTTTTAGTTTTTTATTTTATAATATGGTCAAATGAACAAATAATTAGTACGGAGAAATGATGTTAAAAACTCTTTTAATTTATTTCACGGACAAGTGAAACTTTACTTTATTTTTTCCTTTACATAGTACTTTAGATAACTCCAAAATCAACGTTTAACACTCAAAGTATCAATAGTTCAATTCAGTCGATTATTTTGAAAATTCTTTCCGACAAGTATCAAATCAATCACTTTCATTTATTTTGCAACGAACCGTCTTCTAGGCGAAAAGAGAAAAGCTATAGTGTAGGATTCATTCAAAGACCTACTAGTTTTGGTAAATAACTTATGTTTTCTCAAATAGGAGAACTATGTCCTAAAAAACGATCTCTTCAATCGCATAAGATATTTACCTAAAGCAGTAGATCCTTGAGTAGATCCCACATTAATGTTTCCCTTTTCACCTGAAAAAAGATCAGTTCCAAAGCAAATGAAAGTAGTTGAATTGATGCTCACCAGAAAGAATTATTAATCAGACGTGGAGATAGATTCAAATAGAAGCAACTATAGGTGACATCTAAACTTCTGACTTTTTTTTTTACACAATTCAAAACCTATCTAATTATTTGATATTATTTTATTCGTACCTAATATTTATATCAAATCAAGCAATTCAATTGTATAAAAAGAAGACAAGACAATCATCAAGGAGAAGATAACACATTTAAGTTTTTTATTTTCCTTACACAAATTAAAGAATCAAATGCCTTGTTGTAAAGTCAAAATTTGAGAAGATTAAATTAATATTTAAGATATTTGGTAAGGTACTAAACACATGGCCTACAAATCTTAGTGGGATTTCTGTTCATCTTAGTTTATGAGAAAATGAAGTTTAAAAAATAGCTTCAAAAGCAACAAAAGGAACATATGCCTTTAGGATATATAGCAATATTATAGATTTTTGAATTGAATAATAAAATGATATATGATTAAAAATACACATATATTAATATTAGTTTAGTGTAAATTTCGAACACTAAATAAATTTTATTTTTGAGAATGAGTAAGAAAAATAATATCGAGTTGCATTAGAAGTGGGACAATTTTATAAGTAACAAAAACCTTAGATGTTAGACCTATGAAGTTTATTAAATTTCAAATCGCTGCTTAGGATTGTAGCGAGATGAATCTCTTTATCTAAATTAGTAGTAGTCTCAGTTCAAGTCCTAGATATGATTTTTTTTTCTAAGGAAATACTTTCTTTTTTTAATAGGTTTTACGCAACACAAATTCTGATTAGTCGAATGGGATTGGTCATTGTTGTAAAGGCAAAGTATCTTAAAAAAATTGACCTATTAGGTTAACTTTGCAAGTCTAGTAGTTCCTAGGGGACAGGATTTCCTTAAACAAAAAAGAGAGTATATAGTTGATGTTGACTAATAATATTTTTCAAAGTGGAATACATAGAACTATATATTATAATTAGAGGCTTTGCAAAGGAGCAAAAAGTACATAAAAAGTAATCAAAGGATAAAGGCATTTATGCACATGAGGGACGTCATTGTATTCTTAATCAGATGTTTCAGATTCAAATCGTAAAAATAATAATTTAAGATAGTGTTTTCTCATTGGATCACATTTTTTTGGGGAAGGATAATCGAATTATGAAAACGGATAATCTACAATGTAATTTGTAATTTTCCATCGAAGAAGGTTAGGATGTATCCTTTTGTTTCTGCTTCGAGTTATGAGAATGAGATCACTTTTGATAATGGGACTTTTGATCACAAATCCAAATTAGTCGGTTCGGAAGGGAGATACCTAACATTAGATGAGAGACTTTGAATAAACAAAGGGCCTCTTTCAAAAAAAATTCTTTGTTTATCCTTCAATGAGCTGCAAGACTATTGACTTAAATTGCTAAAAAACTGTACACTTGATCAATGGAGGTGCAAACGGACCTAACCTAAGGCTCCTGGTAGGCTGATTTTTAGGTTAGTGTTATGGTCCAAGCTTATGATACGTATTGTTCGTTTTAGCCCAACTGATCATATGGAATACGTGTGTGGCTTGAATATGTCATCGTTGAGCCCAAAAGTGCTCCTATCATATAAATTTATATCATACTTTATAGAACTTTTCATTTTTCATGATTGTTATATATTTTGGTAAGTAGATACATATTACTGCCCCACAAAAAATTAAGATAAACTTTTAAAAAAGGTATATTTCTAAGAAAATGACACACTTATATATGCAAAAGATTCAGAGAAAATAAAGAAAAAGCTACTAAATACAAGCAACAAATTAAAAGGGCAGCCCTTGGATAAATCATTCCCTATTCACTGAGGGTTCAAGGAAGGGTCGTTTACTAAGATATGTGATGTAAATTAATAGTTTATTTTAAAGTAAATATTAGTGACTAATTGCACGACTCAAATTTGTGACCTACAGATCACACACAAACAAAAAGATCCTTAAAATCATTTTGTATTTTGTATTCACGCATGGTTCGAGAAAGGATCGCACCCTTTTGTATGTGATATAAATAGTCTACTGTAAAGCAAACACTAATGACTGATTGCACGACTCGAACTTGTGACCTACATTTCACACACAAACAATTATAAACAACAAATTGATCCTTAAAAATCATTTTGTATTCACGCAGGGTTCAAGGAAGGGTTGTACCTTAAGATGTGTGATATAAACAGTCTGCTCCAAAGCAAACATTAGCGACTTATTCCACGATTCGAACTTGTGACCTACATATCACACACAAACAAATATAAACAGCAAATTGATCTTTAAAAATCATTTTGTATTCACGCAGAGTTCGAGGAAGGATCGCACCTTAAGGTATATGATATAAACAATCTAATCTAAAACAAACATCATTAACTGATTGCACGACTCAAACTTATGACCTACGGATCACACCAAAACCTTTATAAACAACAAGTTGATCCTTAAAAATCATAGTGGACAGAGCATTTTCCCTAGAAAAACATGAAAAAAGCTTGCACACAAAATTACAAAGCAAATTGTTCTATTTTATTTTAATTTATGTCTAATCAAAGTCCCCATGCTCTAATGCTCTTTCTTAAAAGGTCTATTAGAATTTCAATGAGTGGCAGTGAGAAATGTTATCCTTTTCCCAAATTAGAAAATATTCTTCATAGGCCTTAACTTCTTTTTGGTAATTTGATTACATTAATTTTTCTGAAAAAGCACCATCATGTGTGCATCAACTTTATTATATAAAAATAAATAGTAGTACTAAGTTTTATAAACCAACCAGGCCAGTTGAGACCTTTTTTGACACCCTTAAATAGGCAGCCATATTAATTGTATGCTAACATCAACAGCAAAAAAAAAAAGTGATTTAAACAAACCATCTTGCTTAGTGCATTTTTGTTCAATTTAATGGCCATATTATCATATCACAAAGTCATTTGTATGTTTATTTTGTACATATTTATAATTTCTATTGCTCTTCAACAATTTGTGTTGGTAGATGCATCAAGGTCATTTTCAAGATATCCTCCACCTCCACCTCCTCCAGCCGTTGAAATTACGCATGGGGAGGTAAAAAATCTGTCATCTGATAATTTTCCATTCAACGGTTCCAAAAGCAAGTACGAAAAGAAAGATATACCATATGTCACTCCTGGACATAGCCCAGGAATGGGGCACGATACTCCTCCGAGTTCCTCATGATTAATATGACTATTTTACGAAGGATATAAAGGGAGACAAGAACTACAATCAAAGCTGTAGAAGGTAGAAGTACTACAAAATTCATTTTTCTTTTTTTTTTTGTCCAAAGGGTAAAAACACAAAAATGAGTGTTTCTTTTACTTCTTCTAAAATTGTTGTATTTTTATTTTTGTTTTGTGTGGCTGTTTTCTTACCCTTTAATTAAGTCTGTTTTTATTTCTTTCTTTTTATTTTTCTATTGGGATATAGAGAGTGATCTTATTTGATTTATCATGACACAACTAATATACTATGTCCATTTGCTATCAAATATACAATACAAGACTTAGATCGAGCTAAAATAAATTTGAAGGTATTAAATTCGAATATAATTGGATCGCGATCATATGATATTTTATGCAAACATAGAAATATATGCAATAATTATAACGCAACGACATACAAATAGCTTGTGCATGCAACTCCCATAGTACCACAAGCTAATTAACCTTCTCTAGTGTCATACACTATTAGAACCAAGGTTTTTTTCCATCGCGAATTAGTGGAATATTCGTGTTAAATAATATGATTTTTCCACTCATTATTTCCCGCAGAATCAGCTCATTAAAAAAATGCATGGTTGGAAATCGATTCTCACTGAAATAGTGGGAAACTTCCTAGTTCTCTTTCATATGATATATAACATTATTATTTTTTCTTTTTTTTTTCTCACTGATTTAATCAAATATCTGTGGAGATACCCACTGAACATGTTTCATGATACGACTCTGTGCCCTAATTAAAGCGAAGCTCGGGCCTCATCTTAATCTTCATTTTGCCTCATTAGCGCGACTCCAACTATGTCGTATATTTCATGTCAATGCTTCAAACCTTAACTAGCTAGCATACTTCAATTTTCTCATGTTTTGTTGGACTAGATACGAACTTTACTCGTGTTTTGTGCTCGTTAATTCGTCATGCAAGCAACTTGGGCTAGGATTCAATTTAAGCCAATGTAAGGATTATTGTGGGCTGAGATTGAAACTATGGGCTTGTTAGTTAGGTTAAGTGTTAAAAAACATGACTTCTTAATATTGTGGGCCGATCGAGATATCATTGACTCTATTTATTAATGTTTCCGTACCTAACTATACAAATAAATTGTCTTATAGCTTTACTAATAGAGTAACTCTTTTTTTTTTCTTTCTGAATATAAATAATTATTATTTAGAATTTTAAATAAACAATGAAATAATTGGATTCAAATCCAAGTCAAACAGGCTTATCAATATTTCCAAACTTAAAAATTAATTAATAATTGTAGAAAACAATAGAAATAAATTAACAAATACGTACTATTAGATTATTCATGAATCTCATTACATTAATCTAAAGATATTCTAGGGTGTACAAAAAGGAAAACAAGAACCATTAACCATGTATACGATATAAATTAATTACACTGACAATGTATATAACATAAAACTTAGTCTGAATTAAACACAAATTATCTCGATTTGGTGCTACATTTTGGGTAAATAGTACTTCCATCTAATGGTAACTTAAGCTTACAATTAATATGCAACCAGAATTTAACAGAACCAACTAACCCTAATCTCCATCTAGTCCTTGAACTTCCTTTAAGATCAAGAACTACTAGTTTTTGATTTATTGCTACCTCAGCATTTGCTCCTTCCTGTGGAGTCAACGCGATTGACGTTGACTCCACAGGATAATATAATGGGATAGAACTATTTTTAGGTACATCAAAAGGGTCAGCTCTTAAATATGCAACTTTCACATCATGAAAGTATAGTGTATAAATAGTCTCATAGAAAGTTGAATGGGCTTTTACATTGTCATTTTCAGCATTGATCACAATTGACACCTTGATTGATAGGAGATTAGACATGTCATAGGCAAAAGTGTCTATATTTGCACTTGTCACACTCATTTGTGGAACTTTTGGCCTAACAATGATGAATCCGATGAAGACGATGAGGCCGGTGATGATCACGGCTAGGGTTATGAAGGTACAAAGTAGGGCAACACACCAAATTAAAGGGTTGGTGCGTCTTTCCGGGCCTAAAACGGGCTTTGGCATTATTGGTAGGACGGATGAGGATGAGGATGAGGAGGATGTGGAAAAATACCTAGTTGTTTGTTATGTTCTACGAACTATCTGTTGTTACTGCTCTCGTTGCTGATGATTTTGGCATTGAGAGTTCAGACGATCGAGCTGGAGGAGCAAGCAAGAGATCGACTTTGTGTGATTGATTCTGTGAAATAACGCTGCTCGTTGATCTGTATTCTACGAACTATCTGTTGTTACTGTTCTCTCTTTTTTAATGTTCTTGATTGTGAGATTCATAATCAATGCTATCGAATCTGCGATATCATCAATTCTTGAAATAAGAACTCTAGGACATCATGATAGAGTAACAACATTAGAAGAAGTCCAAAGAAATATTTTTTTCCCTCTTTAGATAGGTGCATGTATTGAAGTATAATTGGTGGAGAAGGTTTTGGTATCTTCTTTTCCTTAAGATAAAGTTTTCTTTATGAAAACTTGTATGTTATGCTCTTCTCATTTTATGAAAGAGAGGTTCTTTACCCCCTTTAAAAGGTGAAATATTATATACCAAGCTTGCATACAATTTCCAATGTTTGTGAACAAATCCACAGTATACTTTGCCACTTTTGTTGGTTATAATAGGAATATCAAACATGAACATTTTACATACATACAAAGGGTATTATGGTCTTTTTCCAGGCTCACACTTATTTTCTTTTGTTTTTCATAATTTTATTTGTAGGAAGTGATAGAAAAAAGTCTTCCAATTCACATATAAACTAAATAAACTATCCTTCCGTTCCACTTTGTTTGTCACTATTTTCTTATTCGTCTATTTTAAAAAGAACGACACTCCATATTTTCTTAATAAGAGATTTTATAGACAATAAAAATATTATGACATATTTATATATAGTTACAAGTTTTAAGTTTTAAGTTTTAAGGACATACGAATTCATATGTATATACATATAGTATACAATCGTTCGTCCTTGAAGATACATATAATATACACGTTTTTTTATTTTAGAAAAATTAGATTCGCCATAGGAATAAAAAGAGAAAAAGAATATACTTTATGTAATTGTCATCGATCATTTGGTTACAAAAATAAAAATAAAAAATGCTACACATATTTTCTTGATAGAAAAGCCAAACCATACCAAAATTACATGAGTAAAATGGCCTTCAGACTTTTTAGCTTGTTTGGGAATGCGATATGAAGCGATAATTTTAAATCTCATTTTTTTTATAAAACTTGATTTGAAATTTCAAATCGTGTTTTCAATTTTAAAAAAATATAAAGTTGATACATAGGTTTATATTATATATAAGATTCATCATTTTATTTTTAAAAAAAAAATATTTATGCTCAGTATAAAGAGATTGTTTATATTATGATTTGATATATTTGATTAGATTATATAAAAATTAGAGAAATCTTGATTATTTTTCATATTTATGGAAATAAACTACTAAGTAAAAAAAATATGCAAATTACACGTATAAACACAATTTTAACTTGAAATCAATTTGATTTTAAATCATGATTTCATATCACATATTCAAATCAACTCGCTTTGAAGTAAAGCAGATCACTCTTATTGACTCGAAACCAAAAAAAGAAGAAGTTTGATACTCTACATCATTAAAAGAGTAGTCTAGTGTACTAAAACTCCCGCTACACACAAAGTCTTAGGAAAGATCGACCACAAAAACCTAATATAGACAATCTTAACCCACAAGGACTTATTATAAACAACCTTATCTTGTATTTCTATTCGAAACTATTTTTATAATTTGAACTTATAACTTTCTAATTACCTGACAATAATTTTATTACTACTCTACATCATTTTATTATTTTTTTAGACAAACAAAAGCTAAAATAAAATAAAATAAAAAACAAAGCCAAAAAGAGACGACCTTTTGTTTCGTCAACGTAATTAATTACTTTCCACCAAACTATTTTGTTTTCATTAAAAACCCCCAAAATACATGGTTGTCAATCTTCTTGTCACATAATTGTACTTCTTCCATTCAAATTTAGAGTACATGATTTTATTTAATTGAATACGGAGTTTAAGAAATAAAATAATTTTTTTATTTTATTTATTAAAATTATTTTAATACTATTTTTTTATTGATTCTTTTTCGTGAACATCTTTATTTCTCTTTATTTAAAGCACAAACTTAAATAAAAACAATACATTATTCTCTTTATTTCATATTAATTGAATTTGTAAGGTAATGTATATTTATTAAGAAAAATATCGAAGGACATAATTTAAATTATATTTTCCATTATTGTTCTATGTGAAATCATAAATATAATTTTATAAATAATACAATTTACCTCCTAAAAAATATTAAACTTCATTAAGGAAATGATAAATTTGAAAAAGTTTCAAACATCAATCTTAAACTTTGAAGTTTGAACAATAAAAATAACCTCAAAATTCAATTAATATTTGAATAGATGGATATAAATTAAGACGAAAATGATAAGGAAAGATGATATTACAGATTTTAAAAAAAAAAGTATCATGTAAATTAAATAAAACTGATTAAAAAAAAAAATATCACGTAAATTGATATATTGATTTAGTAACAAAACGAAAAAACAAACAAACAAAGGAACTAGACATTAAATTTATCTTTGCCCAAAGCTATTCCCTTCGTTCAGATTTATTTGTTAAAATTCTAACTTCACATAACAATATTTTTCTTAATTTATCAAAAATTACAAATAAAATTAAAAATTAAATTTGAAAATATTAGAAAAATAAAAGTGAACCGAAATAATAATAAATAAATCATATAAAGACAACCTTTTGTTTCGTCAAAGACAGACAAAAAGTAATTGATTATTTCCACCAAACTATTTTGTTTTCATTAAAAAACCCCAAAAATCCATGGCTGTCAATCTTCTAGTGACAGAATGGTACTTCTTCTATTCCAATTTACATAATTTTGTTCTTATTAAAATTATGTTAGTATTTTAATAACATACTTTAAGAAATAAAAAGATATTTTATTATATTTACTATATTTATTAAATTATTCTTATTAAAATTATGTTAGTATTTACTCTTTTGAACGTATGTAACTTATTTTAGAGTGTAAACTTTTAGAAAAGTAATTATTATTGTCGTATTAAGTAAAATTACCTTATATAAATTGAAACGAAAAAAATAAGGAAAAAGGACATAACTGATAAAATGAAAAATGTCTCACGAAAATTAGACGAAATAGATTAAAAAGAAAAGAATGTCATATAAATAAGACATACAATTTCTCTATTTTTTTTTTTATTATTTGGATTTCCACCTAGTGTGCGGAGCGAACATTGGAGCCCCACTAAATTCGAATCATGCGTAAGGCCGTCAGGGCCCATTTTGAGTGACACTCCCAACAAGATTTTTTCCATACTTAAAGCTCGAATCATGATCTCTAGTTAAGCATGAAACAGTTCCGTCACTGCACCACAACCCAGGTTGGTTCCTCTATTATTAGTAATATAATAGTGTACTGGTGTTACAGTATCCAACTTTCTACAAGCAAATCACTGGGAGGTTCTGTAGAAATGGCACTATCCCTCCCAAATCTGTATCCAAAAGGTTTTTTTTTTTTTTTTAAATTTCATATTTGAAGTTGATTCTAATTGTGTTTTATATATATTATCGTTATGTTGAGCTGTTCTTGATTTTCCTTTTTTTAGTGTTTGTGTTTTGGGTACTTTTGAGTATTGAGCTGTTTTTGATTTTGTAGTGTTCTGTTTTTTGGAAATGATTGTTCTTATTGATTTAGCTAATCTTGTTTGGTTAATTTGAATTTTAGGGGTTATTTTAAGATTTGATTAATTTTGATTAGTTCTAATGAAGCAAATGATTAGTTTATTAGTGAAGAAAACAGTTTTCTGAGTGATGTTGTCCAGTTTTTGGTGATGAATACTAGTACTTTTAATTTGATTTGCTTAGATAAACAATAAGTCATTTTTCCCATGAAATTTAGCGCTGTTGATTCGAAATAAGTGGCTAATGTAGTTCCTTAGCTACGATTCTGCTATTTGCTGCAATAATCTAGGATGAATCTCCCCAATGGTTAGAAATAGAAAGAGTAAATACGATTTTCAATACTTTGTCGTAGTAGTTTAGGTAGGTTTATTTCCTCGGTTGGGAGTGATGTGGGGCGATGATGGAATCACCCCGCTACATTTTGATCCTTATCAGGAGTCAAGGATCAAAGTGGCTTTACAGTGTGGACTAAAAATTAATGTCTCCGCGACCAGAGGTTAGCTCAATTGGAAACGGTTGAGGGATTTGTGTCTTAGGTTACAAGTTCGAGCCTTGTGCCAAGCTAACTAAGTTTTGTATGTAGTTGGCCAAATGGTTGGCTCCAGAACAATTTCAGTCATTAAAAGAAAAAAAAAATAATGTCTCCTCGTCGCTGAATACAGTCATAGAAAAATGTTGAGAATAAGTACCCTCCTATCCCAACTTCACTTGAGCTTCCGAAAACACAGCCTAGACGGCGACGGGTTCTCTGGCCCTGCGGGAATGGAGCGACAGAAGGTTTTTGTGAGAATAAGAGATCTCTTGTTCCTACATGTGGAAGTGCAGTGAGGTGTGAAGGTCATGGCGAGATGAGCCGTTTATCATTAAGATAGGTGTCAAGTGGAAGTGCGGTGAGGCATCCTAACAGACCGGTAGACTTGAACCTTGTTCCTACATGACCTGATCAATTCGATCAGACACTAGCCATCTATTTTTATTGTTCAAATGTTTTACGACACGAAAAAACCATTATGGTCTTAATCTAATTATATGTTACTTTTCAGGTGATGCTTATGGGACAAAGTATTTTGAGATTAAAACAAAGCCAAGTCAATTGAAGCTTTCTTTTAGCTATAGAGCAAGAGCAAAGGCAGCTCTTAATTCTCGTTCGAGTTCTGTTGAAATCCCTCGTCAGTGGTACAATCTAGTTGCAGACCTTCCAATCAAACCCCCTCCGCCGTTGCATCCCAAGACTTTTCAACCTATCAAACCGGAGGATTTATCTCCGCTTTTCTGTGATGAGTTGATTAAGCAGGAGGCAAGCATTGACCAGTTTATTGATATACCGGAAGAAGTTTTAGACGTCTACAGCCTTTGGCGCCCTACCCCTTTAATTAGGTTCGTATTCTGTTTTTTTTAGTATCAACTTTCATATCGCGAAAGTTCTTAACATGTGGTGGTAACATTTAGAGCAAAGAGGTTGGAAAAACTGCTTGATACACCCGCACGAATATATTACAAGTATGAAGGTGGTAGCCCGGCAGGATCGCACAAGCCGAACTCTGCTGTTCCTCAGGCCTGGTACAATAAAATGGGGAATGTTAAAAATGTGGTCACGGAGACCGGGGCAGGTCAATGGGGGAGCGCGTTGTCATTTGCTTGCAGCTTATTTGGTATCAATTGTGAGGTAAATGTGCCTAATAGTTTACGCGATCATTTTCAGCTTGAATGTGTCTATAGTTTACGTGTTCATTTTCAATGAGGGGGTTCATCCGCCCCTGGTTTTATGTCTATTGGAAGTAATGTTTCTAGAATTTTAATGCAGGTATGGCAAGTTCGAGCTTCGTTTGATCAGAAACCTTATCGTAAAATGATGATGCAAACTTGGGGTGCGAAGGTGCACCCTTCTCCTTCCGACCTTACAGAGGCCGGTCGGACTATTCTACAAATGGATCCTTCAAGTCCAGGAAGTTTAGGAATAGCTATTTCAGAGGCTGTGGAGGTTGCAGCTAAGAATGCCGACACCAAGTATTGTTTGGGAAGTGTTCTCAATCATGTTTTGTTACATCAGACCGTTATCGGTGAGGAGTGTATAAAACAGATGGAAGATTTCGGAGAGACTCCAGATGTGATCATCGGTTGCACGGGAGGTGGATCTAATTTTGCAGGACTTACTTTCCCGTTTATCCGGGAGAAGCTTAAGGGGAAAATTAATCCTCTTATTAGAGCGGTTGAACCTACAGCTTGCCCCTCGTTGACGAAAGGCGTATATGCTTACGACTATGGAGACACAGCAGGCATGACTCCTTTAATGAAAATGCATACACTTGGTCATGACTTCATACCGGATCCCATCCATTCTGGTAAGCCTTTGTCGTGTAGGATAGTTAAATTTATCCCCCTTTACTTGTTCTTCTTATAAAGAATTGAGTTCATTTTCAGGGGGTCTCCGTTACCATGGCATGGCGCCATTGTTATCACACGTCTATGAACTCGGATTTATGGAAGCAATATCAATTCCGCAGATTGAATGCTTCCAAGGTATCTTTACTACCGTCATATCAAGTCACTTTCCCCATTTTGACATTTCGTATATAACTAAAAGGCGTAATACAAAGCCAACCCCTTAAACTTGTCAAGATATTCCACTTAGACACTCGAGCTAAGTCATGTTTCAATTGAACAACTCAACTCCTGATAAAGTGTTCCAATTAGACACTTTCGTTTCAAGTTTGGGAAAAACTTTTGCACGTGTTTTCATTCGTCTATTAGGTAGCTAAGTTAACTACATAAAATATGTCATCTCCTTTCAGTTCAAATATTGTCCAAACGCCAACTATGTAATTTTTCCGTTCAGGTGCTATTCAGTTTGCGAGGTCTGAGGGGTTGATACCGGCGCCAGAACCAACGCATGCTATAGCTGCTACTATCAGGGAAGCTCTAAGATGTAAAGAGACCGGAGAATCGAAAGTTATACTCATGGCAATGTGTGGACATGGCCATTTTGATTTGTCATCTTATGATAAGTATTTGCAGGGAAGCTTGGTTGATTTGTCATTCTCAGAAGAGAAAATAAAAGCCTCCCTCGCCAAAATACCCCGACCAGTGTCATAAGTTGATCCAAATCGAGGAGACGATGAAAACAGGAGGTATGTCAAGAGGAGCTTACACATTTGGTTTCCATCTATCATTCTCAAATTGTACTTACTCTTTTTTCCCTTGTTTTGTGATCGGAATTTGGTTTGTATTTTTCTCCACGGATAATGTTTTCCTAGTTCTGCCAAGTTGAAGAATAACATGCTCCCCGACCCCCTCAATCTTTTGATCGAATAATAGTCGATAGGATTAGTTGTAGCTTTGTAAGTTGTTGTGTGACCTTCAATTTTTCGAGTTGCATGTAATCGTCTATTTGATTGACTTGACAACAATGAAGGATCTGGGAGTGGCATTCCATCATTTTGTGCTAAGTATTTGTCGATTTTTTTAAAAAATTTCGATCTCTACTAATGTATCGTTCAATATCTGTTCATTGGACATACTAGCTGAGGTCTCATCCTTTGCAGATGAGCAATGTTATCTTCTTCATACTATATTAGAGTTGAACTTATCTGGAGTCGGTGAAGATTTATATAGTCGATCCTAATGTGTTTGAGATTAAAGATAGTAATGTTGTTGTTGTTGTGATGGGCATCAGACACCTTAGTGTACAAGTATTGTAACAAGTGTGTGTAGGAGGTTCTCTTAACGGAATGAGGTTTTTTCGAGAAAACAAAGCGGATAGTATGTACACCATATTAAGAATATATTTGGACCGTCCAACAACTGGTATCATAGTCAATGATCGATGAGACGAGTATTGAGATGGTGGAGTGAATAGCGCGGGCTTGGTTTACTACCTTTACCATAACAAAGGTAGCTTGGAAATGCACGTGCAAATGAAGAAGCTAGCTCTGGGCTTCATTGGTCATAAATGCTCGGTCTAGTAGGTGACACATATTGAATCTTGGAAATTGACCCGTGGATCATGGTGATGGACCGCGTTGAACTTTGTTCCGGGGGGAAGATATTGGGTGCAAGAACAAAGTCTCATATTAATAGTGATCAAAAGATTTGGAAGCTACATTTAAAGTATATGAATACTTTTAGAGCTCGTTTTGTTGGGGAACAAGCTATCCCGAGGTTAATTATCCACCCTTAATGTGAGAATAACAATAACACTACAATTTTAGGATAACTAGATAAGTTATTACGCGGTTTTATTCCAACCAAACATAGGATAAACTCGTTATAAAAAAAAAAATCAGGATTAGTTATCCCTTATCCCTCGTATCAAACAAGTCCTTAATGGCTCGAGGTTTTCTGAGATGATCATGCAGACTTGGTTCAATGTTGACGGAGTATATGTTGACACAGGGTTCGAAAAAGGGCCGCACCTTCTTAGGTATGAAAGGGTAATAAAGTAATCAAGCAACTTGTTGCTGCTAATATTTTTATTTTCCATTAAAACATTGAATTCCGAGAAGGGTAACACGTTCCAATTAAATAAATCAACGATTAATTATTAATTAATTGAGATAAGATTCATTAAACCATTGCAGCATATGGCAATCACTACTTTGAAAAAAGTAGATTAATTAATATAGCAACTTGATATTATTAATTATGAAGTCCTTAATTTAGGGTATTTAACTAAAATACAAATTAATAACACCTGTTTTTATGTTTCTCAGATCATAATTAATTAAATTAATTAATTACACCACTTGTGTTAGATTTATTATAATTCAAAAAAGTAATTAATCGTCCAACGATAAAAGGAGGACAATATGTCAAGCTTGTCACGTTGGCTGAGGTAAGTAATAATATTCAACACTAAATTTGTCAGTATTGTTTATTAAGCCTAATATAATTTAAAGGGTTTAAATTATATACACTACCAATGAATATATTTACTATTATATTACTTATGAAATCTAATTAACCAGTTATAGTAGGTTATGTACTGTACTCTAGGTTACCAAATTAGAAAGTGTCACCCAGACGTAAAGGTAAGTTTTATAGATCGATTATGTTGTATGGGGTGGAGAGTTTAATCAAGCATTCACGTGTTTAGAATATGAAGGTAGCAGAATGACAATGGTGAAACTAGAATTTTCACTAAAGGGGTTCAAAATATGAAGAAGTAAACACACGAACTAGTCAAATATATACATAAAAAAAATTAGTCATGTATAAATAATATGATTTTTTGCTGAAGGGGGTTCAGATGAATCTCCTAAATCCAGGTTGGCTCCGCCCCTGAGAATGAGGATGGTTAGATGGATGTGGGGCACTAGAAGAGAAAAGATTAGGAATAAAGATACAAGAGACAAGCTGCGTTGGAGTAGCCGTCGGGCATGTAAAGTGAATGAGCGCAGATTTCTTAGTGAAGAGGTGTGATAAGCTTGAGGAGAGATAGAGATAGATCGAAGAATAAGAATTTGGGGGAGGTGATTTGAAAGAAGAGATACTTCCCAACGAGAATATGACCATAGATATGAAAGCATGGAAATCGAGAACTAGGGTAAACTGATGATAGGTAGTAGAGTGTGTTTTCGTCATAATAGTAGAACATGGTCCTAATATGAAGTTTTTGTTGTTCTCTCATGTTTTTCTTTCTTCAATATTTTCATCTTAACGTTTTAAATCTTGCTTTTCTTTCGTGTCTTTTTTGAAAATGATTTTCTTGAGCTGAGGATATGTGTATCGAAAATGGTCTCTCTACCCCAGAAAGGTAAAAATAAGATATGCGTATATTTCACCCTCTCCAAACTCCACTTATGAAAATATATTTAAATACGTTAATTAGCGGTGGCCGGTGTTAATTTTTTTTACTAATTATTATTTTTAAATGTCCTTTAAATCGCGTCGCCGAAAGAAAAGCCAACTAAAAGCAGATTAAGACAAATATTAATATAAAATTTTGTGAGACTTGACTAAAGAATTTACCTTAAAATAATTTGCTAATATAACTTTAATGTCAATGTAGTTGATAAAGTAAATAGAGCACCTTACCTATTTACTCTCTCGATCCACTTTTACTTGTTTACTAAAATAATATATTTAAAATAAAATTTGTACATTTGATCTTTAGATAAATTGCTAAAATAAAAAGGATGCATCGATCCATTCATACAATTCCAAAGAAAAACGGTTGACAACAAATAATATAATCTTTTTTCCGACTTTAAAGTAAGAAATGTGGGCAAGGTAAAGCTCAACCAGATGTTCGAGAATAGGATAGAATCGTGTCCTTAAAGCTCAACTAAAAGTTGGAGAATAGGATAGGATCGTGTCCTTATAAGCTCAACCAAAAGTTTGAGAATAGAATAGGATCGTATCCTTAAAGATCAACTAGAAATTCGAGAATAGGATAAAATCGTGTCCTTAAAGCTCAACCAAAAGTTCGAGAATAGAATAGAATCGTGTCCTTAAAGCTCAACCAAAAGTTTGAGAATAGGATAGGATCGTATCCTTAAAGCTCAACCAGAAGTTCGAAATAGGATTGGATCTTATCCTTAAAATCGATATGATAAGAAAAGAATTCCAAATCTTTATGCGTTTTATAAAAGAACAAAGAGAATAAGGAAAAGTTTATTTTGGGGAAAAGTGCATTTGGTGAATTTCACGGAGAAGCGTGACAATTTTCATTCTTATTTTTATAGTCATTCGTCGATGTCTTAATGGAACATGGATCGAGCGTTTAAAATGGAGATATATCTGATTTTGATACTATATAAAGATATAATACATGAGCCTAACTCATGTCCGAAAGTTGTTTGAGTAATTATTACGAATTTGAAAGTACCAAAAATGTTGTTCTATTGGCATTCAAAACTACCGATACAAAATTGTGGTAGGGTGATGACCGATAAGTATGCTCCTTCAATCTTAAACAGAAATACTTTTAGTTGATTTTCATAGTAGAATCTCGTCATGGTTAGGTTATTGGGCTAACACCTTCAGGTACGTTCTTCTTCCTCAGTTACCCGTATCTTCTATTGTACATTCCTTTCTCTCTGCTTACTTTTAATTTATTGTGCGTTATCTCTTCTCTAGCTACTTGTAATATGTATATATATATATATATATAGAGAGAGAGAGAGAGACACTCCTTCTCTACCTGCTATTTATGTTTGCTTTATCTTTGGAGCTCAATCGGCCTATACCTACTGAGTAGCACGTGTTTGGTACTCATACTACACTTTGACACCTTGTAGATCATAGTACGAGTTCTCACTGTTGGCGTGTTTCTCGTGCGAAGCAGCTGTGGATCAAAGACTTGAGTGAGCTCCTGTCATTCTGAGTTGTCCTTCTCCTTCTGTTTTTGGCTGGACTAATCTTAGTCGGGTACCAATCCCCCCCCCCCCCCCAAAAAAAAAAAAAAAAACATTGAAAACTAGTTTTCTCCAAAATTAAACAATCAATACATTTAATTAGAACCATAATAATATAATTAACATCAAACATGTAATTAATTGCTTGAGGAATAATCTCAAATTTCAGAAATAAGTTGAAAATATTCTTTGTAAACCTCCTTTAGCATGTTTTCCCCTAAGCATTCATTTGAAATATTGTTATCACATCCATTCAGCAATTCATCAAACAATTGAAATTTCTTACAAATTTCATCATTTTCTCCAATTTTATGGTCTTGAAAATCACTTTGGCTTGAAGAAGAATATGAATATCCATGTGGAATAAGCCTTATTGGTTTTGGAATATGCACTTGAATCTTCTAAACTACTTCATCTTTTTCCATCTGGCTCTCGCGCTTTTCAACTTCCTGTTGTAGCAGGTTATCTGTCTTTCTTGACACTTTACCTTGTCTTCGTTGTTTTGTCTACATTTCTTTTTAGTAGTTCGTTTTGGAGTGGATTTTTTAGGTTTTGGTTCAATTCCTGATGCCTTGAATTTCTTCAAGAGATTAGTGTGCCAATGATTCTTGATCTCGTTATCGGTTCTTCCTGACAATCTTCCAGCTATCAGGGACATCGACCACCAAGAAGTGAATAAAGACGGATGATAAGATCATCTTCGTCTGGACTAAAATTTCCTCTCTTAATACCTGACATAGACGAATTTAGAATCGTTATAATTATGTTGAACAAATTGACTTATTACATGTAACATTTCAAGAAAAAATTGCCAAATTAGGTCACCAGTTCAAACCTATGCGATATGATATTATATTTTCTTTAATCCCTAGTATATTGCTTAAATAAGATTGTAATAATTCATGTTTAATGAATATGATCTTATTACATTGTATGCATTTCAAAACATACATATAAAAAGTCGCAAAGCCAACAAAAAATTATACGAAGCGAGTTAAAAAACATAATAGAATGTCACATATGAAATTTGAACCAAAAAAACAGTTTTTGTACTCGCTATGCTACTTGACTATACTTTTTCCTTATATATATATATATATATATATATAAGGAAAAACAGTCTAGCACACACTATAACTTTTCAATAATAAGTATTTTGTTGAATTTCTCTATTCCGCCATTATATATATATATATATAGAGAGAGATAGTTCAAACAAAAATAATGAAATTTAATTAAATTAACAGAATCTACTCTAGATCTGCTTCTGATACCTGGTCGAAGATAGTTTACCCATCTTAGTCTACAACTTTTACCACATCTAAGAAGTCCTGAATGTCCAAAAAAAAATAAAAAAATGAGCACATGAATAACTAACATATATTGATACATTAAAAACATTCAAACTTATTGTACTATTTACATTTACTATAAACCAACAATCACATACGTTTCAGTCTCAAACAAGTTAAGATCGACTATATATGAATCTTCTCTATATATATCATATCAGAATAAATATGCTTCATGTGTCAAACAAGTTAAGATGGACTATATTATTGAATGTTCATTGCTTCACTTAAGCTCATATCATATCATATCGTCGAACAAAAATACAAATATTATTCATAGGCAAAGATCTCCAATTACCTTCACCATGTAGGTGAATATAATTAGTGAGCAACATATCTTCTTCTATAGACCATGGTCCTTTCTTCATTCCAACTTTAGAACAACATGGAGCTCTTCCCATTGAGAAATACTATGTGTGTGTGAGAGAGAGATAGAGATGGTAGAATTTAGAAGGCACAAAAAAGGGATAAAACTTTCTTTTAAGGTCTTTACTTATAATTAAATGACTCAGCAGATCTAGCAAAACCACAATAGTACTATAGTCTATTTTTTTAAGAATATAAATACCTATATAATAAGTTAATGGTAAAAAAGAATATTGATATATATATATATATTCGTGAGTTTCATATCTCGACTATTAGTTATTCTCTTTTACTATCTGAACTATCACCATTTATAGGGGCAGAGCTAGGGGTATCGGAAAGGGGTTCGTCTTTATCGAAAAATTACATTGTATATGTGCAGTAAAAAATATTTTTATGTATATATATAGTAGATATTGAATCTCTTTGATTTTTTCGTATATATGTTTAGTATTTCTTTATATTTTTGAATCTCGTTAATAAAAATTTTGATTCCGTTACTGATCATTTATATATCAAAATACACTTTAACTATCAGTATTATCTTTTTCTACATGATTTATATATCACTATCATTCAAATGGAAAAAAAAAAATCACTGAAAATTAAGATTGTAAAACTGGTAAAAAAAATGATAGTTCGAATGTGTTTTAAGTATTATAATCTCTAATATAGAATTACGATATTATAGTAATAAGACACCTGATAAGTTTTGTTTTTACTTTTTGTTTCACGTGAATCAATTCTTTCGATAAAGGACTAATATGGTAACATTAAAAATTAAAGAGGCACATGTTCTATTAAATAGTAACAACTTGTCCAAATGTTTTCTACTTACCTATATACTTTTTATTTTATTTTAAGATATACTTTTTATTTTATTTTAAGAGAATGATACAATTTAAAAAAAAAAAATTTTACACTTCTCATGTTATTTTTAGTGAGAAAATTTATAATTACATAATAATTATGACATATTTAAAACCGCCTGTTTCCACACTTTTATAGTTACACAAATACAATGTTCTCTTTTATACATTCTTCATATTAAATTTCTTGAGAGATGGATAGCTATTGAATGTATCAACAAAATTTCACATTAATATCTGAAAAGAAAAAATAAGTTATTTAAAAAGTACGATATCTAAAAAGTAAATAAACTTTTTAATTTTTTTTTTTAGTATTTGATAAGTAAATTTTAAAACATATTTTCAAAAATATTTAAATATAATATAGCGAAATATTATAAAAGTGAGATGAGATGGGAAGTGGGGAGTCCAGGTGTACAGATTAAAGAGTTTGCTTTTTCTAGAGAAATGTTTTGTTAACATTTTGATCAATTAAATATGGAAAAAAAAATAGAAATCAAACACCCTTAATATGAAGTTTTTTAAGATACTTGTGCGAGTTTGATCTAAAACAGATAATATTAATTAATCATGTTAAAGGTATTTTTAAACCGTTTTAGCCCAACAAAGTGATATATAGAGATAAAAATATTATGTATTAACTAATTATTACTATTATTTAAATAATAAAAGTACTTATTGATTACATTCTTTCTTTGAAACACTACAAAATTCTTTATAGTATTGTTGTTGTTGATAATTTTGGGCCCAAAAAAATGTTAAAAGGCTGTGCAATGAGTCAATGACTAATTAATGGATATTATCTCTATGGTCTTAAAATTTGTCTATGTTGGTCTTGGGCTCTTGGCACATGGTATGACCTTCTTCTTTTTTCCTTTTTCAATTCGGTGTTCGGTAGCTATACTGAAATGCGATTAAACTTGAATTTATATATTATAAAACTCATTTCTGGGCGAAATAATTTTAGGAGATAGAATTTAAAATCTCTAATGAAAAGATGAAAGAATCTCAAACATCCATAGGCAGATAGCATGAACTTATTACTATAAAAAATTATTTTTCATTAAATTAACTAATTTTCAATAGTGATATACCATATATATATAAACTTAATTTGGACCAATTTAGAACCAAGAGGATAAGATTGAACTATATATGTGGTCAGGGAATTTCAAGAAAATCATCAAAAAGAAAGTAGTACTTGTCACTTTAATTTGTTCTACTTTGAAAAAGTTAATTCCTTGATGTGAAGTACATTTATACTCTATCTATCTGTTTCGATTTATTTGTCCAGTTTTAATTTGATACAAACAGTAATAAAGTTATAATTTTTATCAAGAAAGTTTAAAATATAAAAAAATAAACACATGAAGAAGTTAAAGAGGGTTCAACGTCAACTATATATAGTGTATACACACATAAAAAGTAATTTTAACCAAATGTAAATAGTGTAACTTTCGTTGAAGGAGGTTTGGATGAACTTCCGCTCCTGAACATCAAATTTAAGAAAGTAAGTAATTAAGATTTTGAACTTTGAGGTTTTAAACTAAAAATATGTAAAATATACCAAAATGTATATTTTTTTTATTTTGTGATCTTAAATATATTATGTAAAGTTAAAATAAAAAGATTTTATTTTTTAAATAAACTAAAAAAAACGACAAATAAATTTAAACAGAGAATTATAATTTATTAAAGTCAAAAATGTTAATGTGTCTTTATAGCTAAAGCAACTTTATTTTATAAGTAAAAATCTCTATCACACTGATATAAGTCATTTTCTTTCTTTTAAGGGAAGTGATATGATTTCTAGCATTATATTATTTGATGCACTAAACGATTTTTACACTTATATATATTTTATTTTTTTTCATTTTTTGTAATCACACTTTTCATATTTACTATTTCAAACAAAAAAAAATTACAAAATAAATTATTTTTCATGAAAATTACATTTTCTTTGTGCTGCATAAATTTAAAGGAAAGGAGGTAGCTTGTATAGTTGAATAACAAAGTTATGCACAACAAGTTCTTGGAGAGGAAATAATCTTCTATGATTATGTTAACGAGCCAAAATATATTTAAAGTATTTCAATTTTTTAAGTTTTACATCTGAACTATCATGTGAGTGAGTTTTGTATTTGAACTATTACCAAATGTTTATCAAAACACACATGAATTATTAGTTGTTCACTTTTCCTACCTGGATAATAGTGATGTTTTCATTAGAAAAAGTGAACAAATTAATAGTTTAGCTATGTTTCGATAAACATTTAGCCATGGTTCAGCTAGAAAACTCACACGTCTAATTGTTCAGATATAAAATTCAAATAATCAAAATATTTTATACATATTTTTACCCTTTCACTCTATGTATAATTTGAATAAAAGAAAACGATCTTTTTATATTTTTTATATATAAAAATAAAATCTTTTATTAAAAAAATATATAAAATTAAAAATAAATTTATAAGATACTATAAAAGTCAATTCATGGCATGGTCATTCTTGCATTTTCCTTCCCTTTTTTGTGTCTACAAAATAAAAGATACTCCTTATGTCATTATCCATATATACTCAATCCAACCATTATCCATTGAGTTTTTGTGGAGTGGCTTTTTGTGTTATTGGAGATGGACTAGGACTTAGCAAAGGTGTCAATTTGCAGGCCTACTAATTATTTTATTTTTATCATGATATCAGAGTCGGATTTATTTTTCCAATTCATTATTTAGCTACTATTGAGTTTTATTTTATATTGATATTATTTTAATATGTTTAGTCACGAGCGTGTTGGAGACAAGTAAAAATAGACAGAACGAGTAATACTTCATATTCATTAACATCACTAAAATCGAGGCAAAAGGAGTTTTATTATAAGATATAATAGAGAGTTTGAGGCGGAAGCAGACATATCTCTGTCGATGTACTTACTTCAACAAGCATATTTTTTTAAAGAAACAAACATGGCTTTTTGGTTCTACTTTAATGAAATTAGTGTAGAATTTCTTCGAAATTATTGGACCCGCTTTAGCTATGCCCTTTAGTTTTAAATTCATATATTTTAGTTATGTAGCTTTATTACTTTGAAAGCAGTAATATTTGTATAAATTTTGTAACTATTTTGACTAAGAAATCAACAATCGATGAAGAAAAATACTTTAATTATGGACACTACAATAGAACTCTTGAGATAAAAAATTTATTTTAGAGAAAATATTATAAATCATTTAATCAATATTGTTGAAGATGAAGGAAGCTGATGATTGGAACATGTCAAAGGAACAAGTCCCACGAAGCTGACTGACGTGTTTACAACGAAGTGTTGAAGATGAAGGAAGCTGATGATTGGAACATGTCAAAGGAACAAGTCCCACGAAGCTGACTGACGTGTTTACAACGAAGTGTTGAAGATGAAGGAAGCTGATGATTGGAACATGTCAAAGGAACAAGTCCCACGAAGCTGACTGACGTGTTTACAACGAAGTGTTGAAGATGAAGGAAGCTGATGATTGGAACATGTCAAAGGAACAAGTCCCACGAAGCTGACTGACGTGTTTACAACGAAGTGTTGAAGATGAAGGAAGCTGATGATTGGAACATGTCAAAGGAACAAGTCCCACGAAGCTGACTGACGTGTTTACAACGAAGTGTTGAAGATGAA
>JAJONR010004010.1:0-63744 GCA_029582245.1 Solanum etuberosum | reverse complement strand
GTTTCTCAAAAGATTTGATGAATTTCAAATCAAAGAAGAAATCACAACCCTGCCAGAGCATATTAAACTATGCAAATATTATATCCAAAAGAGGATATCATACTTTATCAGCTGGAACTTTTCAAAGAAAGAATTGGATCGTATCCAGTATTTATCTAAACAAGTACAAGTCAAAGGTTGGGTTCCCAAACAACCCAAAATTCAGAAAGCCAACCAGGCTAAATCAACGTCTAAAGCCCCATCCAAAGCTGAACTCAAGGAGAAATTGAAGAAAGCATTGGATAATTTAGACAACTACGATGAACACCAAATCATGAAAATGATTGAGGAGGCTGCATCTACCGAAGGCAGCAGTGAAGACGACAGAGACATGTGCAATCCCAAAGGATTGGCTTTGGCTTACATGGACCCCGATTATGAATAGGAAAAAGACCTATTTGAAAAAGTAGAGGCAAAGTCGGAATTAATTTTTCAAAAGTGGCATTTCACTATTCAAAATTTGCATCCAATGAGAAGCTAAAAGACAAAGCACCTTTATTAAAAAGATGTCTCCATTATTTCTCTCTTGAAAAAAGAACTCCGCATTATTTCTGCTTTATAAAAGTAGACTCCTTTACTAAGTGTCGGCAAGATCTTAGCCCTCCATCTGTAAGCCTATGATATAAAGGCATTTACCATTTCCCCTATATAAGAGGACTTAGATTAAGGTTAGAGGGCATAAAAAAATTTCCAATATTCTGAAAACCTCTCTCTCTCTCTCTCTCTCCCCTTGAAAACAAATAACGTTTGAAGAAAGTATGCAATAAATTTGTAAGTTTTTCTATTACTCCTTTGAATTTCCATACAAATTTCCTGTATTTCTTAGTAGTAGAAGTGTTTTTCTATTTAAACACATTAACTTTTCTTTCCACCTCCAATGAGGGAGAAATGCATTTTACTAAGGCATAAGAGAACCTTTCGAATTTCTATTTTCATCTTTCCTCCATTTTCCATTAACTCTTGCTATATACCAACAATACCCTACATGAATGAGGAATGGTTACAATATAAAGGAATGTACGGATGAGTGTGTACTTTACAAGCAAGGATCAATTGCATATGGATAAGTAGGTTTCCCGTTGAACTTTCCGTAGTGAACATATGTCGGATATACTCGGTCAATTGGTAGATGTGATATCTTTAAACCGTCGAGCTTTGGTGTTTACCTAGACAACCATATGTCATACAATCAACCCTTTACCGTTTATGGTTCTTACGATTGTGTTTATTTCAGGCATTGAACACCTCCTGGTTTCATGAGTGTATAGAGAATAGACTTTTTACAATAATTCTCTTTGAAGTGGCTTACACTTCACACTCACATAGGTAATTTCTAACTGTGTCATCGCGTAGATACACTATTTGGTCAAACCTGCAAATTTAGCAAATCATTAAAAACTTTAAGTTTTATTAACTCGTTAACAAGCCTTAATATTTTAACCTTGTTCCTGAATATTGTCTTCATTGTGAGAATGGATTGAGTTGATTGACAATGTCTAACCATCAATTATAACTTTGTTTTCTCCTTGAGCGAAGCTCTTGGGATCTTCAGTCTGCTGGTAGAGTTACCGCCATGATGACTTGTCCTAAGCCATAAACTCATTCCCTTAGATGATTTTTCAACTACCTCTCTCACTAGGCCTTTTGTTAGTGGATCTGACACATTATCTCTTGATTTCACATAGTCAATCGTGATAATTCCACTAGAGAGTAGTTGTCTTACGGTATTATGTCTCCGATGTATATGACGAGATTTCACGTTGTACATGGCACTCCCTACCCTACATATTGTTTTTTGACTATCACAATGTATGCATATAGGTCCCACAGGTTTGGGCCAGAATGGAATGTCCTCTAAGAAATTTCGGAGCCATTCAGCTTCTTCACCGGCCTTATCTAAGGCAATAAATTCAGATTTCATTATAGAGCGAGCGATACATGTCTGTTTGGACGATTTCCAAGAGACTACTCCTCCACCAAGTGTAAACACATAACCACTTGTGGATTTTACTTCATTTCACCCGGTGATCCAATTTGCATTACTATATCTTTCGATCACGACAAGATATTTATTATAATGCAAGGCATAGTATTGTGTATGTTTCAGATACCCAAACACACGTTTTATTGTCATCAGTGAGTTTGATTAGGATTACTAGGAAACCGACTCAGCTAACTAATATCACATGTTATATCTGGTCGTGTGCAATTCATAATCTACATCAAACTTCCTAACACTCAGGAATATTCCAACTGAGAGTCACTTTCACCTTCATTCTTTTGAAATGTATAGCTTATATTAGTTGAAGTTTTTACATCGCTGAAATTCAAGTACTTGAAATTGTCCAATACTATTTCAATATAATGAGATTGAGATAATGCTAGTCCTTGAGGAGTTTTGAGAATCGTGATCCCTAAGATTAAATTAGCAACTATTAAGTCCTTCATATCCAACTTATTGGACAACAGGTGCTTCGTAGCATATATATCGTCAATATCTTTACTCATTATTAACATGTCATCAACGTACAAACAAACAATGACTTCATGATTCAGAATATTTTTAATGTAAACACATTTATCACACTCATTAATCTTGAATCCATTTGCTAACATTGTTTGGTCAAATTTAGCGTGCCATTGTTTGAGTCTTTTATGTATTTTTCTATTTCATAATAAAGACGTTTATTTAGTAAATTTTATTTTGGGTCTGTATTTTTGTTAACCTCACTACTATTTAATTTGTGTTCATATTAGTATTGTAAGTTGTTTTTTTTCATATGACAATTATATTTTCAGAATATTACATTTATTTGATTGAAATTATAAGCGAATTAAATGATATATATGTAACACCCCAGAAAAAAAATTCGAACTGAGACTCGAATCATTCTTCATAGTGAGTGAGATTTTACCGAGGAATTTAAAATTTCTTGAGTTTTGAGGTCACTAGATGTAGCACCTTGAGTTCCAAGAAGAACTAAAGAGGATTCATTCAAGCCATTCCTAAGTTCTTCTAAGTTTCTGGTCAACTTCAAACAGCCATAACTCTCAGTACAGGATGAGTTAGGTGGCCCATAAGATATCAAATGAAAGGTCTTTGAATTATATTTCCAACGCCACCAAGTTTGCTAAGTTTTGACTTCATATGATTGAGATATGACCTTTTGAAGTCAGGCTGTCCAGTTAAGGAAAGTTACCCAAAAATAGTAAAGGGTATTTTGGTCTTTTCCTTACCCAATCAGATTTAATTCATTTTTAGTAAGGTTTTAGGGGTCTAATCTGATTAGGTTCAGTTTTATAATCCTAATATACGCCTAGAATTTTATTTAAGAGTTTAAAAATAGACAAGAAGAGAAAAGAGGAGAAAAGAGGAGAGGATCAAGGCGTTCGTCGAAGTTCTTGAGTTTTCTTGCGGATTTTCACCATGGTTTTAATACCTAAGAGGTATGTAAGCTTTCATAGTATTGGCTCATTCACCCACACGCCAATCATGTTATTTCTAGCGCAATTTCATTCTTGAAGTTGAAAGATTAGAGTTCTTGATGAATTCTTTATAAGTGTTCTTGAAGTTCTTTCTAAATCTTGTTTTGTTGGGATTTTGATGAATTCTTGAGATGAAAGTGAGTGTTTTCAGGGATTTATTGAGTAGATTAGAGTGTACTTATATTGAGTAATCGATTCTAAGTGATTGGGGAATAAACCATTCGATTCTAGGTGAATTAGGGTGAGAAAATGAGCAAAGAAATTTGTCGGGTTTTCTGGGTTGGGGCCTGGCGCTCCCCAAATCCTCTTCTGTAGTTTAGGGGCTGGCACCCCGTGCCACTCAGTGCGTCAGGGTCACCTACCTCGTCCAGTTTGCAGTCGGTTTTTGAGTTCTTTTAAAGTGTACCTTCCCTCCCTTTTGATTCTAAACACTCTAAACTACTTCTAAACACCTAGAGATTATTCATAACATGAATCATAACCCTTGAATCCATAATTCAAATTCAAGGTAGAGTTAAGAGGTAAGTCTTGAGAGTTCTTTCGAACATTTTAAGAAAGTCCCTTTGAGTCTTTTTGAGGAGTCTTCTACAACTTCTAGTAACTTGTTTCAAGACTCGAGCAAGTGAGTATGAAAATGAGGAGAATTTATTCATGAGTCTACTTCATCATCACGAGATCCGTCATATCATGAACCATAACTTTTTAATTCATAATTCACATTCAAGAGAGAGTTAAGAGTAGAGTTCAAGAAAGCTTTTGAGTTCAATTGTGAATCCTTTGAGATCAACTATTGATTCGAGCTAAGTTTTGAGGAAGTAAGTATGAGAATGAGAAGAGTCATATACATGAGTTCCTTATTGATATTTTGACCCTTGAGTCAAGTCGTTCATGCCCATAACTTCCGCATGAACTCTGTCAGTTGAGTACCATTTAAAGGAGTAGTATATTCAAGTTCTAAGTCTTGAGTATTGAGTTCCTACCCCCTTTGAGATTATATTTCTAATCATGGGACTACTACATGTTACCTATGAATCCCTTAAGTGGAGTTGCTCATGCCCATAATTCTGCATGAACCATATGAGTCGAGAAGTCTTGAGATGAGGAGTATCATTGAGTCCTTGAGTTGAGTAGTTCATGCCCGAAATTCCGCATGAACCCTATTTTAAGAAGTCTTTTTACAAATTGTTTTAAAACTTGTTTTTAAAACTTGTTTTTAAGACTTGAGCACTTGAGTTGAGAAAGAGTATAGTTGAGTTCATTTTCTTTAAAATGATATATGAGAACTAAGTAGTCCCAAGAGTAAATGTTTTCACATTTAAAAGAGGAGGAAACTGAGATTTCCAAAAGAGTTTTGAGCAGTTTGAGTAACATCTCTTTTTAAAGAAAGATTTTGAGTAATAATCTCAAACCACAGAAAGAGTTATGATTTTAAACATATGATCCGAGTATATTTTGGAAGTAGTATTGAGCACCGATATGGGGACGAGTTTAGATAACTCAAGTCTCCATAAACCATGTAGCCAACGTGGGTAGAAAGGGTCATACTTTTTAGATGATTTCTTTATGCTTTATAGCATAGACTAGTGTATCCTCTTAGTTGAGAGGTCTTATATCCTGGCAAAGTATAGGACAGTTCTGGCAGCGTGGGCGAGACGTTGTATCATCACATAGCTCATAGTGATGGTTGTCGGTTAGAGAAACTCCCACAGATTTATATTATATGTAATTATATACAAATTGAGTTGTTATTGTGTTCTTCAATATATTGAGTTGCTATTTACTGTTTTAAAAGTTTTTCATATCTTGCATCTCTTATTGTGGCTTTGTTCTTGAGTATCTTGAGTTGACCTATGTTTCATTGAGTCGAGCATTTTATAATCGAGTTGAGCCTTATTTCACTGAGTTGAATATCTTATCTTTTAGTTGAGCCTATTTTCTCTGAGTTGAGTTGAACGATGTTTCTTTGAGTTGAGTGAGTTGAGAAGAGGTAAGTATGTTTCTTTTCCACCAGTTCAAGCTTATGTTATGCTTTAGAATTTCCCTTACATGCTCATACATTCCATGTACTGAGCCATTTGGCCTGCATCGTTTAATGATGCATATACAGGTATTCAGGATCATCAACACGAGCTTCGTTGATGCCACATGGAGTTCGAGTTAGCCATGGTGAGCCTCCTTGCTTCCGGAGGATTTCATTTACTTTTCAGTTTTGTCAGGATGTCGTGGGTCTTGTACCGACTTCCATCTTTGTCATTTAGAGGCTTCATAGATAGACAATAAAGTTTGGGAAGTTTGTTTCATTTATCTTATTAAATGTATTAAAGACTTGAGTTGCCTATTGTTGGCTAGTTGAATATTCTATTTATATTCATAGTAAATCATTTGAGTTAAAGCTTTGTATTTGAGTTTCATGAATTTTATTCACTTTTAAAGCTTTGTATGCTTGAGTTAGTCTTCCGCTTGTAGTCAGCCAGGATGAGGGTTCGCTTGGGGACCAGCAATGGTTCTCGAGTGCCGGCCACGTCCAGGGTGTAGGCTCGGGTTGTGACAATATATTCTTACTTAAATTTGTATTCATACTAATATGTATGTTGTATTTTTTATATTTTAATTGTATTTTCAGTAATATTGTATTTATTTAAGCATATTGTATTCATGTGCATTCAAATCATTCATTTTGTATGTTATGTTCAAGTTCAATTATCAACTATATTTGTATTCAAAATAAATGTATTTGGTATGTTGTATATCAATTATTTGCACTCATGTAGTTTCATTTTAACTTTTGATTAAACAAAAAAAATTTGTATTCTAAACTAGATTTTGTATTTCAAAAATTGTATTCTAAAGTCGTTTGTTAGTTGTTCTTCAAATTCATTATTCACTTTTATTTTTAACTTTTGATTTAAACAAAAGTTGTATTCTAAACTGATTTCTATTCCAAATATGTATTCTAAACTGATTTGTATTTCAAAATCTTCTTCCCAAACAGAAAAATAGAATTTAATCAAATTCACTTCAACCAAAATTGAGTATTATCAATGAAAATTTAATAATCGATGTTTGAGAATTTGATGAAGAAGAGGGATGGGTGCTATGTATTTATTTTTAAATTTGTAATTTATGAGAATTTTAAGTGATAGGTTCCTTTTTAAGAATATTCTCTCCCCTAAATTTCTCATTTCTATTATTAAATAATTGTATTCTTTGAATTAAATTAAATAAAAAACATAAATCAGATACATAACAAACAAAAATATTGACATTTTTAAAATTTTCCCAATAACATAAAAACATGCGAAATAAGTAAAAAGAGACCCATGGTTAAAAAAAATTTGTAGCATGTGAAAGTAGCCTTTCATTGTAAGATTTAAATACTTTGATACACATCAGGATCTTGAACACGATAATCTTACGTAGAAATCGTTAGGGGCACATACCAGATGCGGAAGAAATCATCACAGAGAAAAGTGGAAGCGTTAGTCATAAATTGTTTTCTACCTCCTCACACTAGCTTTATGTTACCACCGCCACCAGCGATGGAATTAAGGTAGAAAATATGTGGTAATGGAGGGAAGACCAATTTATAGAGATAATGACTTAATCCGGTACGTCCATCAAGTAACCGATGTACGTATGAGATCTATTCTTCAATAAATATTATTTATGGTATTACTTGGGTCACAAGTAAACTTGGGTCGTAAGTAAGAAATTATTCTTACATTCTCCCTCTTGGCCCAATGACCATATAACATCAATATTTCATAAACATTAGTTGCGCATACAATAAATCTCTTCATAATGTCCATCATGCATACCACAATATATATAATAAACTACTAATGTGAGTTATGGTGGTTGTACATAAATTTTAAGCTACATATTTCCTTCCATATACTACTACATTAACAACTTATCATACCAGGTTCATAAGTTATAAAACATATAACATTACGGTCCACAATAATGTCTCATAGAGACTTATCTTGTAATATCTCAAAACAATAATGTATACACCATTATGAGAAACAAGAAATTCATCAATGTATATCAGAAACACATAATTGAGCTCAGAGTGAAAAAACATCATAAATGTATCAATCATAAGTACAATCAAGACCCATTCTTTGAACATGTTCTTTAACTGTCTTTGGTTGTAAGCGCTTTGTTAACAGATCTGCAATCATAAGATCTGTTCTAATATTTTCAAGAACACTCTTTGTTTCTAAATTTCTTCATTGACAGTAAAGTACTTTAATTTCATATGTTTGGCACCTTTGGTGTACTTATCGTTCCTGGAGAAGAATACTGATGCAATATTATCACAATAAATTTTCAGCGGCTTGATAATGGTGTTGACAAACCCAAGTCCTAAAATAAAGTTCTGCAGCCATAATGCATGAATTGTGGCTTCATAACATGCCACAAATTCAGCTTCCATTGTGGATGTAGCAATGACAGATTGTTGAGCACTCTTCTATGGTATTTCTCCTTCAGCTAATAGGAACAAGTAACCAAAGGTGGACTTTCTAGTGTCAACACATCAATCAAAATTTGTATCCGAGTATCTAGTAACTTCTAAGTGAGTGGATCTCCTATACATGAGCATGTAATCCTTCGTTCCTTTCATGTACCTCAAGACTTTCTTTGCAGCTTTCCAGTGATCAATTTCAGAGTTACTTTGATATTTCCCTACCATTCCGACCGCAAAACTAATATCCGGTCTTGTGCAAGTTTGAACATACATCAAACTTCTAACAATAGAAGAGTAAGGAATTGATTCCATTTACTTTCGTTCTACATCATTCTTTGGGCATTGCATGAGATTAAATTTTTCCTCTTTTGAATAGGAACATGTCACTCCCGAAGCGACCCCTGGACGCGGACACGGGACCTAGGATCACGAGTGACCCCAAGCTAACTCTGCTGGCATATCATAAGCATACGAAATAAAATGATGTAAAGAAATACTGTGCGGAAGATAAATCATCATGTAAACTGAAATGATGGGGAATACCCATATACTATCTGAATAAATAAAAAGTGAGAGTTCAACAACAACTGAAAAGTCAAACTCAAACACTAAAGCTGAAACTAACTATGTCTAAAAATAGCCTCTAACTGAGTAGAAGTGATGGGACATGCCCCAGCTAAATCTAGCAAAAACTAAAGACTAAAAGTAGAAAGATAAGCATGTCAATCGTCCTCGAAGAATGAGGACTCACCACTGATGCTGCTGGACTGAAGATCGGGAGCCGACCTATGCGTCATCTGAAATCTGAGAACCTGAACCTACATCACGAGAAGATGTAGCGCAGAGTATGCGTCAGTACTTGAAAGGTACTGAGCATGCATGATAGAATAAAGCTGAACAATAATCATAACTGAACAAAAGCATATATCTGAGCAATGATAAGAGATAAGCACAATACTATACTGAGCATACTGAACATGAACTTAACTGAATGCAATGACCAACTTTATAACATGCTGAAAATGAAATCTGAACTGTAACTGATAATATGGTCAATACAATAGAATCTGACTGGACTGTGGAAGCTACTAATTACCGACATAAAACCACATGAGCTAAATGTGGAGTCCGATGTATACGCCCCATCGAAAGGACCCAATATACCTTGCCAGGGGTATAAAGGCATGACTGGCGTGATCACTAAACTGATGTCCACAGAGAGGATTTATAAACCTACGAGGGCACGTAGTTCTGGGACTATACAGGTACGCTGAACCCTAGTCCAACTCGGTGTTATGTCTACTCCCAACTGAATATGTATGTAACACATTATGACTGAATTACTGAAATGCTGAATAGCTCAAAAACTGACATGCTAACTGAAAATGCAACATTAATGTATTGATAATGAAACATTCAAATCTGAGGCATGTATATTTGAAATATTTGACCTAGCATGTGTAATTCATGAACTAAAAGAACTACATAACTAGGGTTCTGAATTTATGGAAGAATCTACACACAACGATACTGAATTCATAACAATATGATTTGGATCATTCTAACAGCTGAAACCCAACAATTTCTAACATTCAAGAAACCCTAGGTCTAGATAATATTGAGGGAATCAAGATTCTGACTGAAATCTAGGGACCTAATGGGTGAAAGGAACCCACAAGTGAAATCTCACATACCTGGTGACGAATTCCACAGAGAAATCTTTTGATTTCGGGGCTGAAACTGATGAAAATCTGCTGCGTCCTTGGACTAGGGCTTGGTCGACTCTTTCTCCTTCTTTTCTTTCAACTTGATGAATTTTTGAAGAATGAGTTTACTAGGGTAAGTTCTAATTTAGTTACTAAGCTAAAACTGACCAAAACCACGTAGTTTAGGGGTCTAACACATAGGGAAAAGACCAAACAACCCCTGACTTAAAAACTGTCGGGGTAACCGACGGAATGGACCGACGGACCATGGATGGACCGACGATCCGTGCTGGTGAACCGTCTTTGGGGTTCTGGGACTTGATTCTGGGGTCTCGATCCACGAACCAGGACCATGAGCCATGGTCTGACCTACAGTCCGTGAGTCCGTCCGTGGGTCGACACTTAGCAATTTTTCCTGAGCTGATTCTGGGGCCATGATCCATGGACCAGGACCACGGTCCGTGGTCTGACCTACGGTCCGTGGGTCATGCCTTAGAGAAATTTTCTGGGTTGATCTTGGGAAGGGCTGCAGGTGGCCATCCATGGACCACCAGAATGGACCGTGGGTCACCCTACAGTCTGTGGGTGGTAATCGTAGGTTGCACCTGCAACTTCTAAAAAGTCTACAGTTTGGGTTTCTAGGATACGGAGTGTTACATTATCTCCCCCTTGGGAACATTCGTTCTTGAATGAACACTAAACTAGCTGAAAATTGAGGGAAAGAGCTGCAAACCCTACCTCTAAACACTGGAAACTGATTTCTGACTGAACTAAGTTCCAAGAACATGTAAATACGCTAAAAATGCAAGTACAAACTGAAAGAACATGATACTAAGACTGAAGCTACGCATGAATGACTGAAAAACTGGAGAGGAACTATTACCTCAAGCTGTAATGGAATCGAAAGGAAAGAGATGAGGATACTTGGCCTACATGGCTGCTTCTGCTTCCCAAGTAGCTCCCTCTACGGACTGACTCCTCCACAAAACCTTCACTGAAGTGACTTATTTGTTTCTCAACCTTCGAACCTGACGATCAAGAATCTCAACTGGCACATCCTCATAAGTTAGGCTATCCTTCACAGCCAGACTTTCTAATGGCACTATAGATGCTGGATCACCCACACACTTCTTCAACAACGAAACGTGAAAGACCGGATGTACTGCTGCCAGTTCTGCTGGTAACTCTAACAAATAAGCCACTTTACCCACTATTTTCAAGATCTTGTAAGGGCCTTCATATATAGGACTGAGCTTCCCTTTCTTGCCAAATCTTATCACCCCCTTCATAGATGACACTTTCAGAAAAACCCAATCATCAATTTGGAAATCTAATTCCCTTCTCCTTACATCTGCATAGGACTTCTGGTGACTCTGGGCGGTCTTAAAGTCTATCTCTAATGAGTTGAACTTTCTCCATAGCATCATGAACTGAATCTGGCCCTATCAAGGCTGCTTCACCTACTTCAAACCAACCAACTGGGGACCTACATCTACGCCCATACAATGCCTCATAAGGGGCATCTGAATGCTGGAATGGTAGTTATTATTGTAGGTGAACTCTATAAGAGGAAGGTAATCATCCCAACTACCCTTCAAATCGATCACGCAAGCTCTCAACATATCCTCTAAAGTCTGAATGGTACGCTCTACCTGACCATCCTTCTGTGGATGAAATGTTGTGCTAAGATTAACCTGAGTACCAAGACCTTTTTGAAATGACTTCCAGAAATGAGAGGTAAACTGAGGACCTCTATCTGAAATGATAGACAAAGGAATTCCATGCAACCTGACTATCTCATTAATGTAAAGCTTGGCGTAGTCCTCCACCGAATCTGTAGTCTTAACAGCCAAAAAGCGCGCAGACTTAGTAACTCTGTCAACAATCACCCAAATGGAGTCATGATGTCTGCGAGTACGAGGTAAACCTGTAATGAAGTCCATGTTGATCACTTCCCACTTCCAAGTAGGAATGTTGATCTCTTGAGTCATACCTCCTGGTTTCTGATGTTCTACCTTCACTTGCTTCCAATTAGGGCACTTAGCAGCAAAATCCGCTATATCCCTTTTCATACCAATGCACCAAAAGACTTCCCGCAGATCGCGGTACATCTTAGTGGCGCCTGGATGAATAAAATACCTGGATTTATGGGCTTTTGCAAGAATCTGTTGTCTCAACTCACCCACCTTAGGAACACATAATCGACATTGATTGCGAAGCACATCATCTCCCCCTTGGGAGAAAACCTCAACTCTTTCCTGATGGACTTCACCCTTTAGTTGAAGCAATATCGGATCACTGTCTTGCTTTTTCTTAACCTCCACTACCAATGAAGATTCTAACCCATTCTGAACTGTTACACCACCATCTGATATGCTCATAAGGCGAACTCCCAAGCGAGAAAGCCTGTGAACATCTTTTGCTAATTCTTTTCTCTCTTCCTCAACATGTGTTACACTATCCATAGATAGTATGCTAAGAGCATCTGCTACTACATTGGCCTTACCAGGATGGTAATGCACACTCATATCATAATCTTTGAGGAACTCAAGCCATCTACTCTGGCGAAGATTCAACTCTTTCTGGGTGAACACGTACTGAAAGCTCTTATGGTCTGTGAACACATCTACGTGAACACCATACAAGTAATGTCTCCAAATCTTAAGTGCAAACACCACTGCTGCAAGCTCGAGGTCATGAGTCAGATAATTCTTCTCATGCACCTTAAGCTGTCTAGAAGCATAAGCTATAACCTTACCTCGCTGCATCAACACACAACCTATGCCAACTCTGTATGCATCACAATAGATTACATAACCGTCTAAACCCACTGGTAGAGTCAAAATAGTAGCTGTAGTCAACCTAGTTTTCAGTTCTACGAAGCTTTTCTCACAATCATCTGACCACTGAAACTTAACCTTTTTCTGAGTCAACTTAGTCAATGGAGAGGCTATGGATGAAAATCCCTCCGCGAACCTTCTGTAGTAACCCACCAGACCTAAGAAACTTCTAATATCTTTAAGAGAGGTAGGTTTGGGCCATTGTTTCACTGCTTCTATTTTCTGAGAATCCACTCGGATCCCTTCGCTAGACACAATATGCCCAAGGAAAGCAACTGACTGCAACCAAAACTCACATTTTCTAAACTTAGCGAATAATTGGCGATCCTTGAGAGTCTGCAAGACAACACTCAAATGATTCACATGTTCTTCCTCATTCCTAGAGTAAATGAGGATATCATCAATAAAGATGATAACGAACAAGTCCAAATACTGCTTGAACACTTTGTTCATCAAATCCATGAAAGTTGCATGAGCATTGGTTAGTCCAAATAACATAACTACAAATTCATAATGACCATACCGAGTTCTGAAGGCTATTTTCGGAACGTCACTATCTCTGACTCTGAGCTGGTGATAACCGGATCTGAGGTCTATCTTTGAGAAATGACTAGCACCCTGAAGTTGGTCAAACAAGTCATCAATCCTGAGGATAGGGTACTTATTCTTGATTGTGACTTTGTTCAACTGCCTATAGTCAATGCACATTCTGAGAGAACCATCTTTCTTCTTCACGAACAACACTAGTGCACCCCATGGGGAAATACTAGGTCTGATGAAGCCCTTATCTAGAAGGTCTTTCAACTGCTTTTTCAATTCCTTAAGCTCAGCTGGAGCCATTTTGTAAGGAGGAATAGAAATAGGCTGGGTATCTGGAAGGAGATCAATTCCAAAGTCGATTTCCTTTTGGGGAGGAACTATGGGAAGATCTTCTGGAAACACTTCTGGGAATTCATTAACTACTTGAACTGACTCAAGAGTTGAGGTTTCAGAGCTTAAATCCTTAACCCGAGATGATAGAGATACCCCTTGAGATCATCTTTATGGCCTTAAGGTAAGAAATGAATCGACCCATATGCGCTTAGATACTACCCTTCCATTCTAAGATTGGTTCGTCTGGAAAATGAAAATGAATAATCCTAGTTCTACAATCGGCTGAGGCATAACAGGAATGTAACCAATCCATGCCTAGAATCACATCAAAGTCTTCCATTTCTAACTCTACAAGATCTACTGAGGTGATTTTCTGGGAGACTGTGACAGGGCAATTTCTGTATACCCGTTAACTGGGTCACCAACTGGAGTAGAGACTGAGAAGGGTTCTGTAAGAGTTTCTGGACTGACATTGAAGTTGACTGCTATATAAGGAGTTACAAAGGAAAGAGTATCCCCTGGGTTTAACAATGCATAAACATCAAAGTTAAAAACACATAATGTACCAGTGACTACATCAGGAGAATCTTTCTGATCCTGGCGAGCCTGAAGAGAATACAACCTGTTTTGGTGCTGACCGCCACCTGTACCAGATGAGTTACCCTGCTGAGTCGAGCGACCTGCTAGAGCTGCTGAAGTTGTAGACTGAGCTCTACCATTATTGCCCCCTTGACCCTGTTTAGCAGAAGGAAAATCTCTCAACCTGTGACCAGATTGACCACACCCAAAGCATCCTTCCTTTCCTGCAAGACACTCGCCCGGATGGTTCTTACCACATTTTGGACAAGTTGGGTAGGTTCTGGTGCCTGAAACACTCCCCTGAGACTTAGAGCCTGATGTCCTACCTTTCTGATCCTGTTGGAACTTGGAGGATTGAACACTAGCTGATGAAGGTGCTGGAGCTAAAGACTTTTGGTAAAACTGCAAGCGATTTCCACCACCCGATTTCTGTTGAAAATACTCATAGTTGCCTGTTCTAGCCTTCTTATTCTCCTTAGCATGTTCCCTAAGCTTATCTCCATCAACCTGCTGAGCATGAGTCATGAGCCTAGAGATGTTCATAGTTTCCAACAACATAGCATTTCTACATTCTGTCTGTACTAGGTCGGATACCCCATATAGAAACTTGTTCATTTGAGCCCTGGAATCGGCAACCATGTGAGAAGGATACCTGGAGAGTTGGGTGAACTTGAGTCCATACTCTTGGACTGTCATTTTCCCTTGCCTTAAATTCATGAATTCCTGAGCTCTTGCCTCCCTCAACTCTCTTGGGAAGAACCTATCCAGAAAAGTCTCACTAAAGCACTCCCAAGTGATAGGAGCCGCATCCGCACCCCTGTTCTCTTTCCACTCAGTATACCAGATGTGAGCTACATCCTTAAGCTGGTAAGATGCCAACTCAACCCTATCATTCCCAGTTACCTGCATCACTTCAAAGATCTTCTTGACCTCATCTATGAAGTTTTGGGGATCCTCACCAATCTGTGATCCTAAGAACTCAGGCGGATTCATCTTCACAAAATCACGAACCCTGGCCGCCAATGATCCACAACTAGCATTTTCAGGAACTGGAAGCTGCTGGTTGTTCTGGTTAGTCACACTCTGAGCCAAAAGCTAAATGGTGTTTCAGAACTCTGCATTCGAAACTTCCTAATCTGGGACTGGAGGAGCTGCGTTAGCGTTTCATGCATTCGCATTCCTTTCGTAATCTCTACGAGGAAGCATGATCTGAAATGCATAACGAAGGATTAGAAAGAGCTCGTACCTTTATATGGCCTGTGAAAATGAAATAGAATCTTAATTAATTCCATTATCAAAATCTAACTCTTGCAAATAAATCACATTATCATCTGAAATGACCAATTTTCTTACTCTTAGAGATTTTCTTAATGACACTGTTTGTGGTTCATTTGCGTCATATACTTGTGAGTTAGTTCCTTCTTGAAGTGTTTCACCAAATGTTGTTCAACATTGTTAAAGTGTTCTTCAACCAGAGAAATTATAACACCTCGGAAATCAAACTTAGAACTTGCAGTAGAAAACAACAGAAAAAGGTGAACCACAGAGGGGTTCACGGACCGTGAAAGGAACTACGGTCTGTCACCCTCATCGTGGTTCACACCCAGCCTCAGGTGGTGGACCACGGAGCCCTTCACGGGCCGTGGGACTGCTCGTTGCAGCGAGGCAGAGCACCAAAACTCAGGGGGGTGGAACCATGGAGCTCACCACGGGCCGTGGTCCCCCTGACGGGCCGTGGGTAGCTATGTCATCTAGAACCAGTAGGCCCTTAGACCAAGTGAAGGACCACGGTGGCGTTCACGATCCGTGAAATGGACCGTAGAGGTAAGGGCCCAAAACCAGTAGCCACTGCCAGCAGACCACGACCCAGTCGACGAGCCATGGTCCTAGTGACGGTCCATCACTGGCATCGTGGTCGGCCTTGTCAGATTTTAAGTTAGGGTCATTTGGTCTTTTCCCCTATGCGTTGGGTACCTAAACTACGTAGTTTTGGTCAGTTTAAGCCTAGTAACTTAATCAGATCTTTCCCTAATCGATTATTCTCCAAAATCAATCGAAACTTAGAACGAAAAAGAAGAGAAAAGAGGAGATAGCTTTCTCAAGAACACGCAACAGGTTTTCTTCAGTTCCTGCCCCGAAATCAAAATATTTCTCCGTGAATTTTGTCACCAGGTATGTGGGATTTCACTAGTGGATTCCTTTCTTCCACTAGGTCCCTAGAATTCAGTCAGATTCTTGATTCTCTTATCATGTTTAGACCTAGGGTTTCTACAACCTTGGAGAATTATTGTGATTTAGCTGTTATAGTATTCTTAATCAGATTATCATGTTTTCGTGAATTCGTTGTTTTGTTCCTTGCATGAAACTTAGAACCCTAGTTGTGTAGATTTGTTTAGTTCATGAATTATACTAGTTAGGTCAGATAAACAGATATACATGCCTCAGATTTCGAATGTTTCATTATCAATACTTAAATGTTGCATTCTCAGTTAGCATGTTAGAATATTGAGCTAATCCAGTATTTTAGTTATGTCGTTTATACACAATCCAGTTCGGAGTAGGCTTAGCACCGAGTTAGACTAGGGTTCAGCGTACCCTCATAGTCCCAGAACTACGTGCCCCCGTAGGAGTATAAGTCCCATCTGTGGTTATCAGATTTAGTGATCACGCCAGTCATGCCTTTATACACCTGGCAAGGTATATTGGGTCCTCTCGATGGGGTGTATACATCTGACTCCACGTTTAGATCACGTGGTTTTATGTCGGTTAATAGTAGCTCCCACGGTCAGACTCTAGTGCATTTGACCAGGTTTTCAGTTATACTTCAGTACTCAGTCTCAGCATGTTAAATTCATGATTAGTTCTTGGTCATTGCATTTAGCTCAGTTTTCAGTATATTTCAGTATTAATATTCTGCTCAGTTTATCTTATTGCTCAGTTATATTTGTTCAGCTATATTTTATATCCTGCATGCTCAGTACATTCCAAGTACTGAAGCATACTCTGCGCTACATCCTTTCATGATGTAGGTTCAGGCGCTCAACATCGAGATCACGCATAGATCGGTTCTCGATCCGCACTTCAACAGCTTCAGTGGTGAGTCCTCATACTTCGAGGACAATAGACATGTTTTCAGATTCAGTCTTTCATTTCAGTTTTCAGTTTTCAGTTTTGCTAGGGTTAGCTTGGGGCATGTCTCAGCAACTCTAGTCAGTTAGAGGCATTTTCAGACATAGTATTAGACGCAACTTTAGTTTTGAGTGATTTTTCAGTATCACTAAACTCATAGTACTTCATATATGCTCAGACCAGTATAGGGTATTCCCCATCTTTCAGTTAATTATTGTTTTAAGCTTCCACATAGTATCTTTATATTCAGTTGTTCTTAGTATGCTTGTGATATGCCAGATAGGGGTGTGCAAAAACCGAACCGAACAATAAACCGAACCGAAAAATATTATTGGGTTATTGGTTCGGTTTCGATTTTTACTATTGGATTATTGGGTAAATCGATAACCCAATAAGATGCTAATAATTTACTACTTTACCCTTCCTAAATATTAAATATCAACAATTTAATATATAACTAGACACTATAACTATATCAACTTATTAGTACTCTACACCCTTCACACTAGGTCGTTTTACTAGTCTAAACTGTCTACACTAAACCTAAAGACTAAAGTAAGGGTTCACAATTGTAGCTATTTTATTTTAGTTTTAGTTTGTAATTGTAGCTTTTTCAAGTTTGTAAAGGTCTGTAATTTGATTAACATAAGAAATTTCATACTATGTTTTGGCGGTGACATGTAAATTGTACTTATAACCTTCGTACTATATTTTCTCTTATTGATGCAATTTCTCATTATCTTTCTTGTTTAACTATATCAAAGCATCTAGAGAAGTGACAAGTATGGACATTTTCTTATTGGGTAAACCGAAAATCGAACCAATAATGACCAAAAACTGATAAACAGAAAATCGATAAAAAATTTCTTATTGGTTTGTTATTGGGTTAGAATATTTAAAAACCAAAAACCAATAAACCGAACCAATAATACATAAAAACAAACCGACCGATGAACACCTCTAATGCCAGACACAGGGTTAGCTTGGGGTCACTCGTGATCCTAGGTCCCGTGTTACGTCAAGGGGGTAGCATCGGGGCGTGACAGAAACAAAATTTGTTATTGGTGCAGAAGTAGGTACATTCATGGGCAATGGAATACTTACCTCATTAATTTCCACACTTTGTTGTTCAACACTCCCACTAACTTCACCATTCTCAATGTATCTTGCATTACCGTTTTAACAATTTTCAAACTATGATTTGGACAATAAAACTTATACCATTTAGATTTCTCTACATAACTAATAAAGTAACCACTTACCGTTCGAAAATCTAATTCTTTTCATGTGGATTATAAACTCTAGCTTCCGCTGGACAACCCCAAACATACATGTGTCTTAAACTAGGCTTCTTTCCAGTCTACAGTTCAAAAGGGGTCTTTGGAACTGCCTTACTAGGAATCCTGTTCAATAAATATACAACGGTTTTAAGAGCATACATTCACAATGATTTGGGTAATGAGGAATTACTCATCATACTCCTAACCATATCCATAAGTGTTCGATTACGCCTTTCTACACCATTTTGTTGAGGTGTTCCTGGCATAGTATATTGTGCACATATACCATGCTTTTTGAGGAATTTTGCAAATGAACATGAACATTGTCCTGATTTGTTATACTTTCCATTATATTCACCACCTCTATCTGACCTAATGATTTTCACTTTCCTATCTAATTGCCTTTCAACCTCATTAACGTACACTTTGAGTGCGTTCGCTGCTTGAGATTTTTCTTTCAACAAATAGATTAATCCATAACGTGAAAAATCATCGATAAAGGTGATAAATATTTTTCTCCACCAAAAGATGGAATATCAAAGGGTCCGTAAATATTAGTGTGTATAATTTCAAGAAGCTGAGTGCTCCTTGTGGCACCTTTCTTGGTATGTTTGGTTTGCTTTCCTTTAATGCAATCCAAACATATATCAAGATCAACATAATTCAGATTCAAAACAATCTCATTCTTTACTAATCTTTTTAATTTTTCTTTGGATACATGACCAAAATGTCTATACCACAACTAAGTAAAACTTTCATTTAGTGAACTACGTTTAATTCCAACATTTTGATGAATAGTAAGAAGGGATTCAAAAAATTATTATCGAGTTTCAATCTATATAAACCATCAAGAACACCAGAACCATAAAAACAATATTCTTATATAAATTGAAACATCCATATTCAAACTTAAAATCAAATCCAGAAACATCAACTCTTGAAAAGGAAATCAAATTCCTAGAAACTGAAGGAACATAAAGAGTCTGTAATAGATCAAGGTGATATCTAGTCTCCAAGATCAACTGATAAGTACCTATGCCTTCAATTTGAGCCTTCATGTGGTTTCCCATGAACAAGAAAGTGAATCCCTGCAACATAGTGTATACATGAGTAGTTACACCAGAATCAAGCCACCAAGTATTATTAGGAACTTCTACTAGATTTGATTCGAAACATACAAAAGCACTAAACGTACCTTTCTTTTCAAACCAAGCTTTACATTTCTGGCAATCTTTCTGATAGTGTCCTTCCTTTCTACAGAAATGACACACATCAGCCTTGAGTTCCTTATGAGCATCCTATTGAATTTTACAGGTGGTTTCTTCTTCTTAAACTTGTTGGCCTTCACTTTAAGTCATTTACCAGCTCCTTGACCCATGAGGTTAATGAAATGACCTCCTTGTTTCTTAAGTCTTGACTCACATCCCACTTATCCTTAATAGTGTTATATTTCATTTGAAATGATCCATACTCAATAGGCAATGAGTTTAGAATAAACTGAACCAAGAAGATGTCATCCACTTTCATTCCCAAGGTCCAAAGTCTTGCTGAAATGTTAGTCTTCTCGATGATATGATTTTGCATACTACGCGACCCATCAAATTTCATGGTCGTGAGTTCAGTCATTAGTGTACCAGCGAGACTTATCAACAGAACGAAAACGTTCTTCCACAAACTTCAGGTATTCCCTTGACACGTTCTGTTGGAATAGTACTCTTAATGTTGTTAACAATAGTTATTCGCGTGAACATAAGGCTCAATCTGTTAGAGCGCTCTTATGATTTATGAAAAAACTTCTCATCCTCACTGCTCTTATCAGTAGATCCAAGTCAAAGATCCATCAAACCTAAGTGGAACTGGACTTGTTCATGCCATTCAGAGAAGTTCAATCCATTGAACACAATAACAAATGAAGCATGCAAATGAATAGGAATAATTGCAAAATAGATATACAGGCTTACAAATCAGAAAATAATGTGAATTCAGTAAAACGAAAAAAGTACATCGTAATACTCCTTTGGGTAGATACTACGACACACTATCATAATTTAAATGTCATTTTTTAAATCTTTAATAGGAAATTAAATATTTTTAACCAAACATATACGACATCTTTGGATATACAATATATGTTTGATTGAAAATATTAATTTACCTCATAATGTTCACTATTCGTAGAATGATTAATTCACCTTTGGTAAATTCTTAAGTTCTAGCAATAGTGAAAGTCAATTTATCTATTTATTTTCAATATAGTCATTTCATTAACTTTCATAGATAAATGACAATTTATGAATGCATACTTTTCTTAACCATACTAGTTTAGCCACTTTGGTGACTAGTAAACTATATAAATACAAAAGCACACATAATATCATAAAATTTTGTGCATGTGAATAATTTTAAATATTTTAGTTTGACCACTTTGGTGACTAACAAACTATACAAACATGATACATGCATCAAGTGATCATAAATATTATTTGTGTAGACGTTAATTTTTCTAATTTGGCCATTTTAGTGACTAACAAACTATATTACACTAAGTACACACATATTATTTATTTGTTAGTATAACGACCACTTTAATTATTGCACAATCTAAAATAAAACATAATTATTACATTAAATTAACTTGTGAGTTTTCCACATAAACTAGCTAAATCAGTAATGAACTAATATTGGGCAGTGCAACTTTTGCTTTCCCCATAAATTATAATGGGTAAGATGACATAGATTTACGTCAAACATATTTTAATTATAACACTAGTCTTATGAAAATATTTGTTTCATAGATAATTAATAATTAATGGTACTCCATTATTTAAATAAGTCAGTAGATCTTTGATACAATAAGACAATAATTCCTATAAAGAATCTTTGGAAGTTCCGTCACCGAATACATGCAATCAAGCTCTAAGTTACGATGAATACATAATTTTTATTTATTTTATATACGAAGATTATCCGTTCAAACAATCCAGGATCGGATGCCATATGTAAGATTTAAATATTTTAATACACATCAGGATTTTAAACATGATAATCTTACATAGAGATCGTTAGGGGAACATACCTGATGTGGAAGCGGAAGCGTTAGTCGTAAATTGGTTTCTACCTCCTTGTCCTAACTTTATGTTACCACAGCCGTCAGTGATGTAATTAATGTAGATAATATGTGGTAACCCTAATGGGTGGAGGGAGGACCAATTTATAGAGATTATGACTTAATCCGGTACGTCCATCAAGTAACCAACATAATACGAACATAATGATAATCATTTGATAAAATCACATAGATCGTGTGTGCGGTATTGGGAGCTCCAATAAGTCTATATTATAAGTTGATAGAATTCTAACCAATTTTTTTTTAACAGTGAGGAGTTATTTTGGATTTCTAACATATAATAAGTGAATATCGTTTTTGAACCTTGGCATTTCTAAAGAGTAGTTGTCATGTGATGTATAATGTATATATGTTTAAATTCTATGATAGTTACAATTTATGTTCACCATAAGTAAGCTTCCTTTTGGATATATGATTACATTTGGAAAGAGATTTCACTTGTAAAACACATAATGCAAATAGAACGATACAAAAATTTGATATATGAAAAAAAGAAATAATTATGGCTTATATCCCTCGTTGGTTGTTATTTTCTTAGATATAGAATATTGATGTTTTTGAAACAGAGATGTTTTTTTACTAAATTGCAAAATAATGAAGTACCAAAAGTACAAGACTATCAGAAATAGACAACTCTAATCAAAAAGCTTGAGAGACGAAAAATTACATACACCAATATAAATGTTAGTGAGTTCTTTTACCCTATTTAGATAGTCTTTTTTGTTGGAGCCTGGAGGACTCGTGGGAGGTGAGAAGGGGAGCAATAAGTCAATTTGAAGAACAAACTTAAAAATAAATGGAGAGATCATTTATTCGTACTTGCTCGTATCTGAAAAGGCAAGCAAAGAGCTACTACCCTAGATATATATATATTAGACCTCTTTAGTCATTGTTGTAGCTCATCATATGTATATCATGCCTCCTTATCTGTATCAAGTTACTGAGTACTAACTATAGTACAATGTCATTGTTCACACATCACAAATTGATTTCTCATAGTTGGTGGTGCGCCTACTTGTGAAGCATTTCTTTCACCAGTTTGCATGATATCCAAAAATGCTCCTAACACATTTACTCTGAATAAATGTAGCAAAATCTAATCTTTGGGTCTCAACTTTTATCCATTCATCTTCTATGTATTGTTGAAATAACCTACCCGGATTTGAAAATGAATAAATTGTTCCATCAAAAAAATATTAAGCTTCAACATATAATCTTTCAGCTTTTGTATAACCCTCTGCAATCATCTAAAGAAGAGTATCTTAATAAAGGCCTTGATTTCTATTAATAAATGATAATGTTACCCTCGAAATACCTAACATGCAGTAATAATAACACTGATAAAAGTAAATAAAATACAAGCAACCTAAGTTATCATTTTTCTCAATAAAAAAAATACAAGCAACCTGTAAATATTTTGTCGTGCAATTGAAAAAGAAAAAACAGAATCAGAAGTAAAAGAAAAATAGAATCAGAAGTCATATAGGGCAATCACCCAAATATGCATCTCAGATCCTAATAAATCAGAGAACAGAGTGAACATGCTTTTTATGGAAGCACCAAAAAAGAAAAAAGAAAAAAAATAATATAGATAACAATTAAAAAATAAAACCTAATTAACTGCCTCCGAAGTTGAATTCATCCATGTTATTATTATTTTATACACCCATAAATAAAATCATCAGTATTTCACAGTAAGAAAAAGAGGGATGAAAAAGTAGAAAGAAAAGTTACTTGAGCAAGAAGGGTATGATAATTAACACACTATAGAAGATGCTAGAACAAGATGAGAAGGAACACCAAAATCTAATATACTACGCACGATAAAAGACACGTTTAATAAACAAGTTGAAAAGTTTGATATGCCTTTGATTGAATTTGTAATGATAGAAAACATATATAGGTGAAATGACTATATTATCCTTAGATTGCAATTTAATTCCTTTAAGCACACATGTTGAAATAGTCTAATATAATAGTAACTAGGGGAATTGGCCCGCGCCCAACATTATACAAATTAAAATGAAATTTCTAAATAAATCTAAATTCCTGATTATTTAGGAGTATAGTAAGCATTTGCGAAAGATGTTTTTCAATCTTAATAGGGAAATTTTAGAAACCGAAGTAGTGACCACATTGAATTGTACCAAACCAATTATTAGGTTTCTTTAATTAATTAACTTTATAAAAATAAATTATAAAATATTAATAAATCTGACTATTAGTATTTCATATAATTACTTAATGATTAAAAAAAATATTTTTTGGAAATAATATTTTTTTCTTAATTTACTAAAATGAAAGATTTAAATTTAAAAACATTTATTTATGTTATTAATTATAATTAATTGATAAGAATTGATTTCACAAAAAATTCAAACAAATTGAAGGATAACATTTTCATCGATTTGTTTTATTGGCTCTCCTCATTATTTATTTATTTTCACAAATTACTTTCTCAATATAATTTGAAGTATATATTCCCCTGTTCAATTTTATTTGTCACATTATCCATTTAGAAAATAACATGACTATTTTATCACATTAATTGAATTGTTGAAACATTTTTCATTTTTCAAATTAACTTAATTGTTCAATTTTCAAGACTACTTTTAGAATATTCTTCCAATTTTACCCTCCATTAGTTAGTATTGGAATTGGTTATTATAATTAATGTTTAGTTATTTTAATCATAAATTTGATAATAATTAATAAGGGTAAAAATGGAAAGTTATGCCTTTTGTATGTCTTAATCTTCTTTTCTTAAAGGGTATGAAACACCTCAACAATTCAAGTAATTTGAAATAGAGAGAATAATATTTAATGTTAGATGTTGAAAAATAATTTAGAGAATAAGTAACTAATATTATAAATAAAATATAAAAAAATAATTGTCCTCACTTGGCATTTTAATAATGACAAGTAAAAGTAGATTTGTTTTTATAATAATGAACAAATAAAAATTAACACATTAAATAATATTTAACTATGCCCAATATATAAAAATACTTGGTGCTTCTATTCGCCAATCAATACTCTATTAAAGACCAAGGGCCCATGAATAGAAAAACTAATGGGATCATCGTATCTTCAACTTTAATGGAATTATAGGGGCATGCTTTATAATTAAATAACAATTAACAAGGCATAAAAGATAACTTTGCTAAGCAATTTTATTTTCACAAATTTTTTGAAATACTGTAATACCCTTAAACTTTTATTTAGCATCTATAAACTGACATGTTGAAACTCTCTTTTCTACTTATATAGAAAAGTAAAGTAATAAGTAATGATTTTAAATTAGTTTTGAATTTTTATATTTATTTTGACAAAACTTTTTAAATACTGTAATACCTTTAAACTTTTATTTAGTACCCATAAACTGACATGTTGAAACTCTCTTTCTAGTTATATAGAAAAGTAAAGTAATAAGTAAAGACTTAAAATTAGTTTTGAACTTCTAGGTTGTTGCTGCTGCTGCAGCAGCTTCTTGTTGTTTGTTGTTGTTGGTTGTTGTTGTTGATGATCGACCTAAATCTCATGTGGCAATTATTAGATTAAACATATGGTTTTAAAAATAAAATAAAATAAAACTATTTTCCTTTATTTATCTTTATATATATAGCAAAAACTATCTTATAATTTTATCTAATTAATCATATAGATATTCATGGTTTTATAAAATAAAAAAAAAAAAATTATCACTGTTTATTTTACCAATTCTAAATTCAGAATAATGATTTTTCATATTTTCACTTCTCACGTATTTATTTAGTATTTAATATATAGATATCGTTAAATGAGATATATATTTCTATGAAAATCTATTTTATTAATAAAATTTATAGTGATTAATCATATAGATATTCATGGTTTTATAAAAAAAATATTATTATTTATCACTGTTTATTTTACCAATTCTAAATTCAGAATAATGATTTTTCATATTTTCAATTCTCACGTATTTATTTAGTATATAATATATAGATATCGTTAAATGAGATATATATTTCTATGAAAATCTATTTTATTAATAAAATTTATAGTGATATTATTTATCTATTTTTATTAATATGCGTAGCTTTTCTTAACGATTTCATTTGATATTCTTTTCCACTTATTTAAAGTCTAACCATTTTTGCTCAATTTCTTGTCAATTGTAGTCAATTTGAACCAAATGTGGTCCAATCTTAAATGGCAAAATCCAATCTGAATCAAATTCCTAATTCCTTTTTTTCCCCCACAAACCATCATACCTCACGCACTCCTCTCCATTACCTGAGAACCATGGAGAAAACCCATTTTCATCTCCCTTCTCTCAACTCCTCGCCCAGACATTGTCGTTGCCTACAGGTGTCCGGCACCACACCTTCAGCACCCTCTGTTGTTCCATCACCATCGTCTCTCCATATCCTTCGAGAACAACACATCATCGAGCAACGTCACCCAGCCACTGCTCCATCCAGCGTCTCCCTCCTCCCCTTCCTCTTAACTAAAATTATGTGAAAGAGTAATCTTATGATTGCACTTGTGCAACCAAACACTACACTTGTAATTACACTATAATTACATTGTCGCAAACAAACAGGTCAGCGTAATTACTAGGCTGATAATTATTACCCTAGTAATTACACCAATTTCAATCACCGTGTGGCTTTCCAAACAAACCCTAAATGTTTAAATGGAATTTACAGACAAATTTAATGGATTGTCAATGTATCACGATCCAAAAATGGACGTGATAACACTTGTTTATTTCCACCTAGACAAGTCAGCCTCAACCCAACGAAAACGAAAGAAAAAGCGAAAAACTTATTCTTCTATTTAAACCCCAAAATATGGTTGTCACATGTACAAGTCACTCAATACATAAGTACAGAATTAACAAATAAATACAAATCTCAATCTTTGTTTCTCAAATAGAACAAATTGTAAGAAAAGGAAAAAGAGGGCCCGCCGGATGACAAGCAGCTACATCTTCAAGTCCTTGACAAGCCTCGAGATCGAAGAAGGAGAAAGAGATCACACGGGTCTGGGCTCGGAACCTACACAAGTGTAGAAGCAAGAGGTGTGTACCGACAACACTGTACCCAACAAGCAACCTACTAAACGAAGCAACTAGCAAGAAAACGAACACCCCGACTCTCCAATCGAACCCATTCAACCTACAACCCGCACAGAAATCAGCCAAATCTAACAATTCTACAATATACGACTCACAAGGCTCAATATTCACAGTTCAACAATCAAACAAATAAAATAAATCAATCTCCATGTCAAGTAGTTCAGTCACACGCAACAAGTACATCAATCTCAAGTATCAAGCAAGTCACGCATAAGCATACAAATGTATCACAATAATCAATCTCTTGCCGAAACCATTTCCCATTAGCACAATATCACTAGTCAGAACCATTTTCCATCGGCTTTATATCAAATTACTAGCCGGACCCATTTCCCATCGGCTTTATATCAAATCACTAGTCAGAATCATTTCCCACATGTTTTATATCAAATCACTAGCCAGAACCATTTCCCATAGCCTTTATATCACTAGCCAGAACCATTTCTCATCGCCTTTATATCACTAGCCGGAACCATTTTCCATCGGCTTTTCATCACGATGTTCACAATCAATGCATACAAGCAATATCACACCACACGGAAGAGACAACAAATCATACAATTCAAGTCCACATTCATGCTTTCAAGCATATCATCAATCAATCAACAAGGGTTACATTAAGGCAATTTACATCATCATGTTCAACACATAGCTTTTTTTCATTTCAATCCCCTTTTATTCATTTAGATGTAACAAGTGTACAATTTAACCCTTCACCTCATCCCTATTACTCCCAACACACAAGCAATGAATGAAGCATACGAATTCAACTAGAATACAAAGTTTAGGAAGCCACTTGCCTTAAATAGATCAACAATCACTCAAAGAGTTGAGTCTTTCCCTTCTGAACCACTTCCAATGCCACACAATCTAAAATAATCAAGTATTCACAATAACCTATCAGAAACAACACTTCTCATAACAATTATGTAAAAAACATGGGTCAAGCAACTCAAAACTCAGTATCAAAATGGAGGTTTGAATCCGGAAAACAATACTTGAAAATCATGTTTAAGGCTTCAGGAACTCATTAGTGAAATTTTTTTTTTTTTAAAAGGATCAAAACCACTTCAAAATCATCATTTTACTAAATTCTTGGGTTCTTGAAAAACCTTGCCATTAACCCACCAAAATCCCACAATTGATTTTAAAACTCATAATTAATCAATGGAAAATGAAGGTTTAGGATCAAGAAAACTTACCCAAATGATCTAGCTGTAACACCCCGCTACTAGAAAGACTTAGAATTAGAAAGAAACCGTTTTTGGAAATAATCAAATTTGGAAAGTTTGATAATTTTTAAGTTAAGTATGAGTTTTGGGTCAACTTCAAACGACCATAACTCCTAGTTCAGGATGAGTTAGGTGTACTACAAGATACCTTAGGAAATATTTTTAAATTATCTTTCCAACGCCGTCGAGTTTGTGCGATTTCGAGTTCATATGAGGGAGATATGCCCATTTGAAGTTGGGCTGTCTAGATAAGGAAAGTCAAAACCGGATTTTAGAAGGGTATTATGGTCTTTTCACTACCAATTAATTAAATTCATTTTTGGTAATTAAGTTGGGGTCTCAACTGATTAGATTCAGTTGACGCTTCACAAAAATAAGTTAGGGTTTTGAGAGAAGAGAAAAGAAGAGGAGAAAAGAGGAGAAGAAGCTTAGAATCGTCGAGTTCTTGAAGAATTCCTTGAGGATTTCGCCAAGGGTTGATCCCTACGAGGTATGTGAGATCACATAGCGTTGGGTTTGTTCAGCCACGCGCCAATCATGATTTTATTCAGCGAAATTATGTTCTTGAAAGTATAGAAATTGAGTTCTTGATGGATTTGTTTGAAGTTTCTATTGGGTTCTTGATTGTTAAAGTTGTTGAGAAGTTCTTGATCTAAATTCATGAAATTAAATGTCATTTTGAGTATATTCTTGCATATTTTGGTTATGTAATCGAATCTAAGTGTTTGAGGAAAGAACCAATTGAATCTAGAGGGTTTAGAGTTGAAAATCGAGCAAGAAAAATAGGGGATTTTCTAGGCAGGGGCCTGGGGCGCCGCGCCAGCCAGAGCGCCCCACTTTGAGTTCTGAAGTTTGACATCTGGGGCGTCGCGCCAGCCAGTGCACCCCAAGCCAGTGTCTGAAGTTTTGGGTCTGGGGCCCCGCGCCACTCAGAGCGCCAGGGACGCCAGGTCTTCTACCCTTTCCCACTTCTTTTCCTACGAGTTCCCTTGAAACGTACCTATGTTTCCTAGTTGATTTCTACACTCTAAGGTACGTATAAACAACATGAAATCATCCATAACATGAGATCATGAGCCTTGAATCCATAATTCAATTCAAGGAAGGTTAAGAGTCAAGTCAAGAGAAGTTAAGAGTAAAGTCAAGAGAAGTTCATAAGAGTTTTCCGAAAGTCTTTAACAAATGTTTTAACTTTGTTTTAAGACTTGAGTTTTGAGTTGAGTAAAGATAAAGATTGAAGTTCATTTATTCAAAAGAGTATATTGGGATATGTATTCTCAAAGAGTAAATATTTTCACATTTAAGAAAGAAAGGAAACTTTGATTTCCAAAAGAGCCTTTGAGCTAGTTTTTCAGTAAAGAGTAAATGCTTTCACAATTAAGCAAGAGAGGAAACTTTGATTTCCAAGATAGCCTTTGAGCTATGTTTTGAGCAATTATCTCAAACCACAGAAAGAAGTTATGTTTTTAAACATGAGAGCTAGTATTATATTTTTGGAGTAGTATTGAGCACCGATATGGGGGAGACATCATGGGTAGAAAAGGGTCATACTTTTTAGATGATTCCTTAGTGCTTTTTAGCATAGACTAGTGGATCCACTTAGTAGTCAGGTTCTATACCCTCGGCAAGGTATAGGACGGACCTGGCAGCGTGAGGCAAAACGTTGTATCATCACAATAACTCTTAAGTGATGGTTGTCGGTTAGAGAAACTCCCACAGAAGTATTTATATTCGTATATACATCCAGAGTTTATATTGTATCTTTGCATACATACAGAGTTACTATTGTATTTCTAAATACACAGAGTTGTTGTCCATGTTTTAAAAGCTTTTCTTTATACTGCATTTACATTATTGCTTTATATTGAAATGAGTTAAGTTGAGTTGAGTTGAGACCAGGTATGTTCTTTCAGTTCCTTTTAAGCTTATGTCTTGTTTTAGAATTCCCCCTCGCATTCTCGTACATCAATGTACTGATGCCATTTGGCCTGCATCTTTTAATGATGCAGATACAGGTAACCAGGATCAGCATCCAGCGCTACATTGATCCAGTTGAGCATTCAGAGTCTTGTGGTGAGCATCCTTGAGTTTCGGAGGACCCCTATTTATATTGCTTTAGTAGTTTTCAGTTGTTAGGATGATCGGGGGTCTTGTCTCGACATCTCTCCTATTTTAGAGGCTTCATAGACAGTTAGTTAGTTCATTTGTCATTATCTTGTTATTGGCTTATGTTTGAGACTTGAGTTGCCACTTTGGCCAGTGAATGTTACCTTAATACATTCGAAGTTATATTTTGAGCTTTCAGTTTACTTTTAAAGGTACAGTTATGCTGAGTTAAGTCTTCCGCTGAGTAAGTAAGCTAGACCAAGGGTTCGCTTGGGGCCAGCAATGGTTCTTGAGTGCCAGTCCCGCCCATAGTGTAGGCTCGGGGTGTGACACTAGCACAAAAAATCCTTTCACAAATCGCCACCAAGAGTTCCAAAGTTCAAAAATGGTGAAATGGGTCTTAAACTCCGAAATTTGCAGCAAAATCCTCTCTGATGTCGCACAAGGGACCAGGGGTTCACTTAAGCAAACCTTGCCATCTACGCAGACGTCGCTTAAGCGAAACCACCTTCGCAAAAATGAAGCCTGCTTAAGTGACACACATGTCTCTTAAGCGAAGGTCGTTTAAGCGGGTGACCTTTGCAAAAGCAAGGCATGCACACACCAGCAACTTCAGCTAGTTTTCAAAATATCGAAAGGACCCTCGGGATTTGTTCGAAACCCCGTACACACAACCCACATATGAAAATCAATTATACTCGATGTTCCAGACTCAATGAAACCATCAAAATATGAATCTGATGTCTCCTTGATCCAACATTCGTGAAAACCATAGGAAACTAAAATATAGAGGTCTTCTTGTTTATGTGACCCGATAACAAGAAGTTCTTTACTTTATATATAATATAGAGGAGTAGTGGTGGAAAATGGGTGGGTTGGATCAAATTTGGACGGGTTGAAATGGCTCAACATAAAATGGGTAATAATTCAGCCCGATCATATTTTATATGGGTAAAAATGAATTGGGTAACAAATGGGTTGGGTAAAATACAAGTTTACCCATATTTAACCATATTTTCATGAGTAAATAGTACTCTTCTTAAGAATTCGAACATGGAGTAAATATTTTAGTTTTTTGTTTAATTGAATAATGTTGAAAATGCTTTATTTAATTTTATTGTATCATAAAAGTAAAAAAAAATCTTATAACTTTTCAATATAATATAAATCTATCTACAAACAAGGAGAAAATATTTATAATTTCAAAGTAAATGAATATTTACACTTTAGTTTATGAGGAAAATGCATAAACGTAAACGTGATAATATGAATATAATGCATGATCAAGTAAAATGTATCATAGATTGATAAGCTAAATCACAAATCATGATTAAGGTCAATGCAATATTTGAAAAGCATAATAAAGTTCAAATCATAATCTTTGAGGAAGTCATAATTTTTTTAAAAGAAAATCATAGTTCTCTTGTGGAATGTTTACCATTAACCGACATAGACCATGTGGTCTGTAACATGGAATTCAGTGTCTTACTCTCACAGCGAAAAGAGATTTCTTACTTTGTCAAGGTAAGGATCATAACTTCTAGCTTTGGTGGATCCACTAGCTAATGTCTTTTTAAGACAAGTCCTACGGAGGCACATAGTTATAGGACTACGAGATTGCTACTAGAGACTCAACCTCTACTAACGAGAAAACCTCCATCTCAAAGTCCTCTCGCTGCTAAGTAAAATTTCAACGGAAAATAGGCATAATCATATCATAATGATAATACTTGGCCACCACCTTTGGCCAGCCTCCTCCGGAGGCTGGTCAAATCCAAGCAGATCCAGCTTTAACAAGAAACTATGCCGCAATTTTATGACCAAGCCTAGTGAATACTAAACCAGTAACAATGAGACCAATTTCATATCTTCACGGGGAACCAATAATTGTATGGGATGAGGAGGAAGTCACACATATGATTTACAAGGAAAACTTACAATATGTTGTGATTGGGAAGTTCTCTTATGGAATGCCAGAAATCAAGGAACTACGGAAGATAATCCCGAAACAATGTGATCTAAAAGGAGAATGCAATATTGGATTATTGGGTAATCGACATGTTTTGATCAGAGTAGAGATTATGGAGGATTATGTCAAATTGCTTTCAAAGCCAGCTTTTTATTTGACGCAACGACAATGGGATCCTATGTTCGATCCGGAGGAGGAAACGACAACAGCCATAACATGTATATCCTTTCTGGGACTTCCACCGATTTTTTTTGTGAATGAAGCAATTTTCTCTCTTGCCGCAGCAGTTGGTAAGCCATTACAGGTGGACATGGCGACCAAAAACCAGACAAGACCCAGTTGTGCTAGGGTCAAAGTGGAGGTGGACCTATTGGGGGAATTCCTAAAACGAATCAATATTGGGGTTAGGAAACAATCTGGTGAGGTGGTGGAAAATGGATCAGAATAAAATACGATTATGTTCCTAAGTACTGTGTGACTTTCCAGCTACAACGACACAAGAAACAAGAGTGTTATGCGCTACACGCAAAATTATATCGAAAGAAGAATGAGGTTATCATGGAGAACGAGTTGGAGAATCAAGAAAATAAAGGTCACAATGAGATGGGACACACAATAACAGAGGGGGCCAAAACTAAGGCAGGAGACAAAGGAGAAAATGAACAAGCCAAGGAACAATTTCAAGAACAAAGAAATAGAAGGAATCAAGCAAATTTGAGATACAATGAGCAAAGAGCCAGTACATAAGTATAGAATCCTAAGCCAAAACTCATGGAGAAGGAAAAAGAAAGGTGGACGTTGAACAATCAATTTGAGGCACTAAAGGATCCAGATCAGATTGAGGAGATCATAGAGGAGACATCCAACACAAAAGTGGAAGTGTCAACAAGGAAGTGGGTGGAGGATAACTTCATAAGCCATGAAGCTTTGGGGAACAATTCAGCTGATTATGAAAGGGAGAGTGATGGACAAGGGATAGAATATGAAACACAACATAAGCAAGGAGAAGATACAATGGGTTTGACCAGAAATAAAGGCACATAAATTACGATATGGGACTCGAAAAAGGAAAGGAATAAAGAGTCAATCACCACACCAGACCCATTATGCATAGTTGAGCCAAAGTCGGGAGATAAAAGTATTTCAGATATTCATGAGCTGACGCCAACTCCGAAGAAAATCTATCAGGAGGAAAGAGAAGATGAAGATATGGAGATGAACATACAGAGTGCCAGCAAGGCAGGTGACTTATCACCTCGACAGATGGATGAGCTAAAACGTGGTTATAAAAAGAATAGGATAATGCATACTATAATACAACTTCAGGTAAAGACAAGAAGGAGTAAGGAGAAGGGGAATATCATTACCCAATGATAGGAAAAATATTATTTTGGAATATCAGATATGTTAATTCTCAAAAATCATTTGAGAGATTAATAGAGATGAATAAAAGACATTATTTTTCATTCATTGCTCTTCTGGAACCTTTTCAAGATCCAGAGGAGATAGAGGTTTATAAGAGGAGATTGGGCTTTGATAATGCAGTGGTGAATTCTTCATCTAACATCTGGATTTTTTGGAAGGAGCAGTGGACATGTCATGTGACAAGGGATAGTCATCAACAAATTACTTTGAAATTCCTTTTTCACAATAAACCATTCTACATTACCTCGCTGTATGCAAGGTGTACTGATACAGATAGAATGGAATTGTGGGAAGAAATTGAGGAGCTCTCAAGTGGAAGTAGTGAACCCTGGATAGTGGAGGGTGATTTTAATGTTATTCTAAATGCAGAGGAGAAGCTAGGAGGTCTCCCTTTTACTCACTCAGAGGCAAGTGATTTTGCTCATTGTGTTAACAATAGTGCGCTTGTGGAATTACCAACAACAGGATTAAATTTACGTGGTGGAATGGGAGGATAGAAGAGGGTTGTATCTTCAAAAGGTTAGATAGGGTTCTGGTCAACCATGAGTTCCTGGATATACTACCGAGTAGTAGTGTTCATCACCTAATTAGACAGGGTTCTGATCATGCCCCCTTACTAGTGGTGTGTAGTTCTGAAGAAGCAAATGTGGTCAAACCTTTTAAATTTCTAAATTTTTGGACTAAACATCCACAATTTTTGGAGATAGTGAGGAAAGCTTGGTGCGTTAATTTTGTTGGGGATCCCTTCTCAGAATTTAAGGCTAAAATGAAAAAAGTAAAGAGAGCTTTAGGGGAGTGGAACAAACAAGTTTATTGGAGCATTTTTGAGAAAATGGCGACACTTGAAGATATGATTAGGGTTAAGGAAATTCAGCTCGAAATTAGCCCATCACAGGCTAATAGGAGTGATCTTAGTAAAGCTGAAGCGGAGCTCAAAAAATATCTCAACATTGAAGAAGAATTTTGGAGGTGAAAGGCTGGTATGAGATGGTTCAAGGATGGGGATAGAAATACAAAATTCTTTCATGCATATGTCAAAGGAAGAAGGAAAAAGTTGCATATAGGAGAGATTCAATCCAACCATGGAGACATTTATAACACTAATAACCAAATAGGAGAGGCAGTTGTTGATTTCTTTGGGGAACAGCTCAGAGAAGAAGACGCGATGAATAATTTAGAGATGATTGATAATATACCATGTGTGATCTCGGCAGAGCAAAATGAAGAGATGGAAAAACTGCCAAGCTTGGAGGAGATTAAAACGGTGGTTTTTGAGTTGAATGATGACAGCACCAGTGGGTCGGATGGATTTTCAGGAGCTTTTTTCCAAGTGTGCTGGGGAATTATTAATGAGGAAATTACTAAAATGGTCAGGGCATTTTTTTTGTGGACAAATGTTGCCCAGGTTCATTACTCATACAAATCTTATCCTGATTCTGAAAAAAAAATGTCCAGAATTTTACTGATTTAAGACCAATAAGTTGGAGTACTTTTATCAATAAAATCATCTCAAGGTTGATACATGAAAGAATTTCTAATATCCTACCTACACTCATTTCCCCAAACCAATCTGGTTTCATTCGAGGAAGAAGCATAACAGAAAACATGCTCCTTGCACAAGAAATAATAAGAGATATCAATATGAGAAACAAGTGGCAGAATGTAGTAGTGAAACTGGATATGGCTAAAGCATATGGAGAGTACAGGGGTTATGGCATGCCCAAATGGTCTCCAAACATAAATCACATGTCATATGCGGATGATACCATTTTGTTTTGCTCGGGGGATAAGAAGTCAGTGAAAAAGATGATGAAGGTCCTAGCAGATTATGAACAAGTGTCAGGCCAGATGATTAACAAGAACAAGTGTTTTTTCTACCTTCATGAGAAAGCTCCTATTGTGTCAGGAAAGAGACTAAGAAGATGGACGGGGATACTACAAGGTCATTTTCCATTCACATACCTAGGATGTCCAGTGTTCTATGGGATAAAGAAGATATCACATTTTGAATACATCCTAGCTAAAATGAATAAAAGAGTGATGTGCTGGCAGAACAAATTCTTATCTTATGGGGGAAGACAAATACTTATTGCTCATGTACTACAATCTATGCCTGTTTACTTGCTATCAGCAATGAACCCTCCCAAGTGTATCATAAATAAGATTCACCAAATCTTTGCAAAGTTTTTTTGGGGGAAAACATGAGGATTGAAAGGTAAACATTGGGTGGCTTGGGATGACATGTGTTACCCCCATAAGGAAGGTGGAGTAGGATTTAGATCTCTTTATGATGTTGCTAAGGCTTTGTTTGCTAAGTTGTGGTGGAATTTTAGAGTGGCAACCAACTCATTGTGGGGAACTTATATGTGGAACAAGTATTGCAAAAAAGATCATCCAGTCATGGCCAAAGAGAGTTGAGCATCACATGTATGGAAAATGCTGATTCAGATTAAGGAAGAGGTGGAGCATGAAATTTGGTGGAAAATAAAAGCAGGAAAGTGTAGTTTTTGGTATGACAACTGGACACAACAAGGAGCTTTATACTTTATTGAGGATGGAGGATTAGAAAGATCAGACTTGGAGGTAAGAGATTTCATTGACAATAATGGCTGGCATAAAGAGAAACTTCAAAGTATTATATCTGAAGACATGACTAATTACATTATTGAGAGTATCAAACCAGAGATTGGTTACGAAGCAGACTTCCCTAGGTGGATGGGCAATACAAATGGGGACTTCACAGTCGAATCAACATTCATGATGATGAGGAAAATGAGAGAGGAAAAAGAATGGTTGTCGAATATGTGGATAAAGGGTTTACCTCTCAAAATCAGTTTTTTTCCTTTAGAGGGTGTGGAGGAAGAGAATTTCCACAAATGATAATCTGAAGAGAATGAGGATACACATTGCCTCGAGATGTCATTGTTGTGAAGAGTACGAATAGAAATCGATGGAGCATGTATTTCTAACATCTCCCATAGCCCAAAAGCTATGGAAGAAGTTTTCTTTCGATGCAGGGATTGAACTAAATGGAGTGCATCTACAATAGCTTATAAACTCATGGTGGAAGGTGAAGAGTACTGCCAAAATACAAAAGATCTTCAAGATAGTACCAGCGACTCTTATGTGGGAATTATGGAAGCGGATAAATGCTAGGAGATATGAAAGGGAGGTGAGTTTTTTCAAACTGGTTCAACAGTGTCATAACGCCATAAACCAGTTCATAAAACAAACCTACGCTGGGATCCAATTTCCAGCTACCTGGGAGGAAGTGGCTATATTTTTCACATATTACAAACCTAAAATGTTTCATAAAAGTGTGACCTGGAAGATTTCAGAAGTAAGTTGATTTAAGTGCAACACAGATGGGTCATCAAGAGGAAACCCAGGAGTCAACACTTATGCCTTTTGTGTAAGAGATGAAAGGGGAGACTTGGTCTTTGCATAAGCCCAGGAGATAGGAACTTCCACAAATAACATGGCGGAGGCAACAACAGATCTGAGAGGGCTAAGTTTCTGTATAAAAAACAAGCTCAGGAAGGTCATTATAGAAACAGATTCACTAGGTATCATGAAAATGATACTTAGGGAATGGAAAATATCTTGGGAGATGCTAGACATAATGGAAGAAGTAAGACAAATGGTGAAACAAAACTGCTTCAAAGTTCAGTATGTATATAGAGAAGGAAATCAACTAGCATATGCCATTGCTAATAGTGCATACAATAAGTTGGATATACAGGAATACATGCAATTTGAGCAACTACCAGCAAAGTGCAGAAGAATTCTAAACATGGATAAAACACAAATCATAAATTTGAGAATCAAGACAAGAAAGATAACAGATATAAACAACCAGCATGGACGACATATACACTAATCAAGAAGTGGAGAGTCTCACCAGATTTATATTTACATTTCAAGTTTTTGCCACTACCAGGGCGTTAAATCGGCGAGACATAAAGAACTACCTAGTCTTGGCTATGAGTTTATAAAAAGGGACACCAGCAAAAGTCAGGGCTATACAGTCAGACTGGATTCCAAAGCACACCTTCCAGTGTCAAAGAGAGGAAGCTCGAGAGCAACATATTTGGCTCCACCGCTAACAACGCTGTGAAATCCAGATATTAGAACATGCAAAATCATGACAAAGGCAGAAAGAGGGAAGGAGGCATACCTGAGACATGGACTTCGAAGCACTTGACTAAGCTCCTCTTAGAGTCCAACTGGAACTTTGAACAGGTACACACACTTACAAAAGAAGGAGAAATTAGATACTCAAAGGAGGAGGAAGATGAACAGGTGCAGTATCTTTTGAAGCTGTTGAAGATGAGTAGTGGCATACAACCATGGTCCAACACTGATGATCCAAAGGAGACAGCGGAGAAACTGAAGATTCATGAAAGGAAGAAGCATGAAGGCAGCGCAGCTAGAAACATGAAAGAAGAGATTTTGGAAACAAAAGTTAGGGAAAGAGTTGGAAATAGGGTTAGAAATAGAAAGAGGCTAGTCATATATGGGCTAACTTTCCATTTTAAAGTTGGGCCAGGCGGACATGTACTTTGGTTCTTTTTGATTAAATAAAAGAGCTCCGAGCTCAAATTTGGTTTTAAAAAAAAAAGTTATACCAATTCAATCATAAAATTCATGTTATAGAATAGCTCCGTTCAAAATCATGATTTGATAACATATTCATAAAGACACTTATCTAAGCATCTAAATCATGATCATGTTTTCATAGTGAGAATACTTCAATAGAAGCAACCTTTCATAAAACATTTGATTCTTTATCTAAAAGCACCCTTTATTCATAAATTCCTTAATTTCATGATGCATGCATAATTTTATAATCATAGTTCGTAATCATAACACAAGCATAATAAGTATGAAATTCATAGGAAACACATGTAATTCAATAAAATCATGCATAATAAGTGTTGACATCCAATTTTGACCCTCCACAATGTTGATTAATCATCAAGCTTCTTTAATTGCATGTAAATGGGGTATATAATGTAATTATTTAGTGGGGTATGAATGTAAATGGGTATATGTTTGTAATTATTTAGTGGGGTATATAATTGTAGTAAATTGTATATATACATATATGAAATCAGTTAAGCAAAATTAGTTGGGGTATATAATGTAATTATTTAGTGGGGTATGAATGTAAATGGGTATATGTTTGTAATTATTTTGTTTTTATAGTATTTGCTTAATTTCCCCTACATTCAATCCAGCAACATACATATACGACATCATTACCTTCACGTCGTCTTTTCCTCGACAGTAACGCGTACTAGATGAACCAGTTCCTTCACATTCATCTTCCTTAGCCCAGCTGTGTGTTGCTCAAGACATGTCTACATGTTCTTTTATTGCCTTGTCTTTTATTCGGTCAAAACCATCTTGTCTGGACCCAATACATGATTAATTTAGAGAGCAACTTTCACATATAGCAAACATAAAAATCATATTTGTATATTTTAGCTATAGTTTGCATAATTGCGCTCCATAGCAAATTTTATGTTTGCTATGGAGCTCTTAATTTGTATAATTTGCTACAAACATCCAATGTTATACAAATTGTTCAGTTTTGTATAAATTCATTTATACATTGTAATTTGTATAATAAGATTTGTATTTGTATAATTATAAGTGTATAAGACGAAAATATATGTATTTGTATTTGTATATACGCTTTTCTCTCGCTTTATACAAACACAAACACATTTTATACCGAAATGTATAGAATGGATAATTGTATACCGAAAATGACTATTTGTATACCGAATCAGATGGCAAAAAAAGGGGATGTTTGCTGCGAATTACAATTAAAATAAACTTTGGCTATAACATTTAATTTGAATTAATAGTTTACTATTTCATACAACTTTCCCTAATTTATACGACTTCAGTCAAATTTACCATCTGGCCCACAAGTATTAATCCCTTATATTTCTTTTGATGCATGTAACATTGACCGAGTCTATTTTGGACTCCGTTTTTGTATTTCATCGAGTTGAATTCCTTCGAGTCCAGCCCCATCGATTTTCGAGTGAAAGGGAAGCTGAAATACAGGTCCCAGAAGCAAGAATACAAGTCTCAGTAGCTGAAAATGGATTGTATATATCAGTATACATACAATATACATGAAATGGAACTGATATATAGCTTTTGTATATACTAAAGAGAGGCTCAAATCAACAGCAGTTTAGGCCCAAAAGGCCCAAACTCATCTTCTTCTCTCTCTTTTAATTATTGGATTGTATTTATTTATTTTATTTTGATATTTCTAACTCTAATATATTTATTAACTTAATTAAATTTCCTTAAAGATGAACCATTTAGTTATGATGATTTATTCCATTTGAGTGGTTTTATTTATGAGCAACTTTCACATATAGCAAACACAAAATTCATATTTGTATGTTATAGCTATAGTTTGCGTAATTGCGCTCCGTAACAAACTTTATGTTTATTATGGCTATTAATATGTATATTTCGCTATACATATATACAAAAGAAGCAATTGTATAATCTGTTTCGGTATACATATACAAAAGAATCAATTGTATAATCTGTGTTTGTATAAAGCGAGAAAAGAGAGAAAGACAAAAGAAAATTGGGCAGGGGAAGATCTGTATTTGTATAATCATAAGTGTATAGGACGAAAATATATGTATTTGTATTTGTATATACAATTTTCTCTCGCTTTATACAAACACAAACGCAATGTATACATTTGTGTTTGTATAAAGTGAGAGAGGCGAGTGAGAGTGGCGAGCGAGATCTGGGAGAGTGGCGACCGAGATCTGGGAGAGGGGAACGAAAATATATGTATATATATAATTTTCCCTCGCTTTATACAAACACAAACGCATTTTATACATTTGTGTTTGTATAAAAGCAAGAGAGGCGAGGGAGAGACTGCCGAGAGTGGCGAGCGAGATTCACCAGGGAGAGAGGCGAAATAGCAACAGTTTGCTACAGAGTACAATTAAATCAAACTGTGGTTATGGCATTTAATTTGAATTAATAGTTTGCTATTATATACAATTTTTCCTTTATTTAATTATCTTTCTTTATGTATTCCCTTTTGACAAGTTTACACCCTTTTAATTTATTTCAAGTGTTTTAAGTTTATTACTTTTCAAATAATTTCTTTAAATATCTTTCATTTTAAGTTATTTTCTCAAAAAAGTTAGTCAATTAAGAAATTTTTCAAGTCGTCGGATAACTGTGTGTTAGCATACACTTCAAAAGCCTTAAAAATCTTCTTGAAGTATAAATAAGGACCCCGAGCCATTTTCTCTAATTTTTTAGGCTTAATTATGTTAAAGACTTTAAAGTTAAGTTTTCTTAATTTACTTTCAAAAATTAAGTGGCGACTCCTTTTAAAATTAATTTTTCTCTTAAAGGTGAATCGATTTTAAAAACAAGTTATTTCTTTTTCCCATACCAATAAAATCAAATATAAAAAATTGAGTCATAAACAATTAAACCCATGAAGAATCACATGAAACCCCACAAAATTGGGTTGAAATCATAAGAGAGTTTGAGTTTCTTTGAGACCCAATAGATGAAAGGGATCCATTCGTGAAGTTTCCACATACCTTGGGTACACAAAGCTCTAAAATTGCAAGAGGAAGAGATCTTGAAGCTTAAAACCCTAGCTTTTCCTTGAGATCATTGAGAGAGTATTTGAGAAGAAGAACTTAGGGAATTTAGGGGTTTTGAATGAATGTGAGGAAATTGGTAGGTTAGGAAGAGTAAAATCAGTTATAGAACCTTAGAATGTTCTAGAAACGACATAGTTTAATTGTTTAAAGGGTAGAAAAAAAACCCAAATAACCCTCACTTAAAACTATTGGAGGGACTCTACGACTTGGCCGACGGTCCGTAGAACCCCTTAGTGGTGACCAACTTTCTGAACAATTTTCACAGACCCTTCCTACGGGTCGTCAAAACTTCTACGACCCATAGGGCCCTCTCGTTGACCCAAGTACCAAAATTTTATCCAAATCCAAACACTTTCCACGAGCACAGTTCCACGGACCGTAAGAGTTCTTACGATCCATAGGTCCTTACGTAGGACCTGAGATACCCAAAATCACTAACACTAGAACTCAAACTACGGGCACTTCCTTCAGCCTACACAACTTTCTACGGACCGTCATGTTGATCCGTAGACACTCATCAGAGACTTGACATTTTCTAAAATTTCCAGACCTCTTCTACAACCCTTTTCTACGGATCGTAGGACTTCCTACGGACCTTAGACAAGTCCGTACAAATTGGCACCAGATCAGTTCTGCAACTTTTCCTTTTCAATTCCCCATATACTAATTTTCAAGGTGTTACAATATCCCAAGAATTTAAGAAAAATGTGATTGAAATGTGGGGTCCATGTTAAGAGCCTGCTTGGCATTGTTGTTGGGAGGCCAGAAACACTTTTTTTTTTTTAGAAAATTAAGTGTTTGACAAATCTTTAAAACTGCTTTTGAAGAGAAGCAGAAGCAATTTTTCTGCTGTTGGGAAGAAACTAAAATTTTCTGAAAAAAGTAGAAGCAGAAACAAAAAATTATTTTTTAAGACTAAAATATCCTTTACATATATACATATTTATCAATAAATCCCTTATTAATTAATTAACATATCTCATAAGTTTGGTTAATTTCCATCCAAAAAATTTATTTTTTATTTTTATATGATAATTTTATATATATATATGTTTTTATATTATTATTTATACTTTATATTGTATATATTATTTTACGTACTATTTTACAGAATTAGGAATAAAAGTAACAACAATATTTTTGTAGGATTAAAAAAAAAGAAAAAAAGTAATTATTAAAGATTTAGACCCTCCCAAAAATCAAATATAATAAAAAAATAATCTTAATCTACGTATTATTTATTTTAACTTGAATTTCTTAAAACTTTAGAGTATTATAACAGAAAAAGGATAATTGCTAATATTGAATCCAAAAAAATATGTAACAAATAACAAAAAGATTCCTCTTTTCAATATTTATCAACAATATTTATCTATGTATAATATTGATTGAAAATTTGAATATGTACATTTTAATTAGTTAACATTGATACTTGCCCTTTTTCGTAATTTGACTCTCAAAAGCACTTTTAAAAAAAAAATCAAACACAAATTACTTATCAAAAACACTTTTCAAATGAATTTGTCAAACACAAATTGCTTATCAAAAGCACTTTTCAAATGAATTTGTCAAACACAAATTGTATTTTTTTAAAAGTACTTTTTTGAAAAACTATTTTAAAAAAAACGCTTCAAAAAATAAGCAGTTTTTAGCAGCAATGCCGAATATATCTTAGATATTACATCATTAGGAAACACATGATATTTAGAAAAATGTGCTTGATTGTTTTGTCGTTATAAATTTATGACCACCTTTTGATGCCATAACATAGAAACAAACATTCTAATTTTTTTATGAAATGACAAATTTACCCTTGATCGTCCTAACTTGGCTTTTCTATTTAAAAGAAAAAAAATAATGTCCTGATATTTTAAATTTTAATCAATTAAAAATTGCGTATATAAATATTTGTCAAACCATCCTCACACAAAATTGTCATAACTATTACCCCAAAAAACTTTTGGAAACATCAAATAGTAGGAGTAGTACGTAATTAAAATTACATGTTTTGTTTGTATTATTCCATAAATACATTATTGTGCCTTTATTTTTAAAGACATAGTAAAAAAAGATAAATACTATCATAAATAATTTAATATTTTAATTAATTTTTATTTTTCTCAAAAGAAGAATAAAAAGCTTCCGTATTTAAGTAACTCTTTTTGGAGGAAAAGATTTTGGACGGAGGATCCTTCCTTATACAACAATATAATAAGTTAATAACGTACATTTATATATTAATTATTATGTAATTCTCTTATATATCTTTCAAAGTACGTAATTTCATTCATTATTTATTATTAATATTATCAATATAATTAAAATATTTTCAAAGTACATTTTTACATTCTTAGAGTAAGACATTTTTTTAAAAAATCTTAAGAGGAACATACGTAAAATTAAAGAGGAATATAATTTAATTATATAATGTACACACAATAATTTATGTTTTTTTTATGAATTAGCAATAGGAATGGAATACACACGTATATTTGATTAGTTTTTTTTTTAAAAAAAGATGATAAATAATAAGCGCATAGATTTCTCCAAAAATTACACTCTACCGAACACCCAAAAAAAAAAAAAAAAACTCACTAATTACCGCACCTAAAAAAAGTAGTAAAGAGTTACAACAACTTTTACCTAACTTTCATCAAACAAGTGGATGATTTTGTACAGTACTAAATGTCAGGATGTAAATCTTTATCTCTGAATACCCGTCTCCCCGCAGTTTTTTTTTTTTCTTTTTTTTTCCAGCGGCGACCATATGTGCCGACTGCTATGGAGAGTGTTTCTCGACGTGCGGTATGTTTTCGATTTGATCTCATCTCATAATCCAACATGTTTATATCTTTTCTCTTCTGTTAGGGTTGAAGGTGATGTTTAACATTTCAGATCTATCATTGGTTTTGCCGTAATTAACTAACTTCCACCTTCGTTAATAATTATGTAAGTTTGGACATGGACGTGTTTATAAGTTATTTGAATCAAAGAGCAACAACAAGGTATGGTATACCTCTTACGTTTCTAGATCTTCTTCTATTAACCTGTTTTCTGCCACTTATATATATGGATGCTGAAATCTAAGACTTCATTTGTTTGGGTTTAATGAAAGTTTTAACCTCAATCATTCATATCTCAGTCATTTCAGTTCAAAGTTATTCGTTTTCAAGGTCTAAATCATAATCATTAAGTTCTTTATTTTTCAACTACTTAATAGGTTTGAATAGGTATCAAATTAAGATCTATAATAAAGTCTTAAAACCTCGTTTGGTTGGGGAACAAGTGGTTAGTTATCACGGGATTGTTATCCCATCTTCAATGTGGGATAAAAATAACACTATCCAATGATATATCCCAAGTAAGCATGAAATAAGCTCATTCTAAAACTAATCTCAGGATTAGTTATTCTTTATCCTTCACACCAAACAAACCCCAATATCATTAAGATGTCTATTTAAAAATTTCTCTTAAGATGACAGTTACTTTTACTTCATCCACCATCCACAATCACCATTTTGGCCACAACTACCACCACTACCTACCATCCACAATCACCATCCCCCGTCCAACCACTACCGTTAATCACTAAAATCAATCATCATCACCATTTGCCATCATTTGCAATTATCACCATCAATCATTATTATACATCCATTAATTATTATCGATAATTACCACCTAATAGTCAACATTATATATCGGTAATTGCCATCATCATTCAGCATCACCATTAGTTATGGTATCATCCCACTACTAATTATCAACCACCACTACCACCAACTACTATTAATCACTATTACCAACCACTATACCATAACATACTATCCACAACCACCATCATCCGTCAAAACCATCCCAAATCGACACACTATATCAACATTATTAGTCATCATCACCACCAATTGCCTTGTAAAATTTTAAAAATATTTTATTGATATAATATTAAATCAATTTAGTATTTTATTTAAATTTTATATTAATTATTTTTTAAACAAAGACAAATTTTATACGTGTTGAGAAAACAATCAAGTCTTAAATGTTTAGTATTCAGATTCAAACCTTTAAATCTTAATACACATTTTAATATTCAATGTGCATTTAGATTCAGATATCTTAATTTTAATAAAAATATACAAGGCCTAAGTCTATATATTTTTTACCTTACAACACGATGAAGAATACATGTTGAGCTACTGCCCAGACGGACGGCTATGAAAGATTATCTTGGTGATATGATGTCAATCTGATAACCAAGATAAAGTGTTACTCTTCCTCTATTGGAGTAATATTGTTTTTAGGCCAAATACCTAAATGCCCCCTCAAACTTGGTACAAAATATCAATTATTATTAATAAATGTTACTAATTATTAATGGTGTTTTATGCACCCAAAAGCTTCCTAGGAAGAACTGTTTAGCTTGCAGAAGGAGTTTTGGCTCGTTTGTGGGCCTAAAAAAAAAAGATTCTTCATTGAGTGATCTTCCTTTGTAATATTATACACTTGATATTTCAAGGCTTAATCGTCTAGATCTTTCTCTCTCAGCAAAGAACTCCTTTTAAATCCAGACTCAAGCTTGAGATGTTGGTCATTTGCAATGGATTTTCCCTTTCCCAGTGACAAATAGGTTTAAGACTTCAGATTTAAGAGCAAGGATGGTTGAACCAAGTAGGTTATCCTGTTCCTTCAAGGATCAGTTTCTTTCTCAGTCGTGAGTTTGCTAGTTTCAATATCAATGGATTCATATTTTAGACTAGTAAAGACACTGAGTAACTGATCCCAGTCATCAATTAAAGAGGTTTAGTTTTTCTTTGAGAAAAGATGTATTGTCTTTCAATTCAAGAACATTTACCTCGTTGTTGTTCCCCTCTCCGACAGACTCTGAATCTCCCATGTCCATCAGTGCAGTCTTCATTAGCTTCATCATTGTCACAGTTTTCATCTCAACTGGATCCCCAAGCTGTCATCATTTGAGGATCCCTTCTTCTTTGTATCATGAACCTGTTCCTTCTATGTTCTCTTCTTATTCCATTAAATTCCCACAAGGGATAATCTTTGATCATATGGTTTGAAGCATCCAGTTTGTGATTTGTCAGAGAATTTGTGTTTTCCACTTCCCTTTTTCAGGAACCTCTTGAAATTCTTGGTGATAAGGGCCATCTCATCATCATCTAGATCAGAACCATCACCTGGCTTTTAGAGCTAAGACTTTTTTTTTTTTTGGGAGAAATGGCAACTAAGAGCCAAGACTTATCCTTGTTGCCTTCTTCCTTTTTGAAATTTTCCATATTCATTTCATAGGTTTTCAGGTTTTCTACCAACTCATCTAATTAATGACATAGTTGATGTCTTTTGCTTCCCTGATGGCTGTCACTTTAATATCCCAAGACTTTGGCAAAGTTCTCTGAACTTTGTCAACCAAATATTCAGTAGTAAGTTTTTTCCAGAGATACCAACTCATTCACAATGGAAGTGAGTCTGGTGATCATGTTTTGCATTGATTCACCAGTCTTCATTTTGAATTCCTCATACTCGGTGGATAGCGTGGCAACTCTGAACCTCACTTGACTAGTTCCCTCGTGAGAATTGACTATTGCATCCCAGGTTTTCTTTGCTGTAGTATAACCAAAGATTCTATTGTACTCATTTTGTCCTAGACCACATACCAGTATATTCTCAGACTTGGCATTTTTCTTTAGTGCAATGAGATCATCAAGAGTACTTTCACTTCTTTCATTCTTGACATTGTTTCCCTCAGTTCCCTTTCTTATGGAAATCTTAGGGTTGTCATTAACCCTAGTCGGGGATTGACCTCGTTGTATCCAATTGGAGGTGCAACATTCATCTTGATTTTTACCCGCTCAGATAACAATTGATATTCTACACATCCTAATAACACCAGAGGAGGTGAATTGAGTTATGCCTGATTTTCGCCTAAGTGGGGGACGTGGTTACTTTACTTGTTTTTGTTGTCAACTAAGAAATGCAGTAAAGTAAGAACATAGTGTTTTATGTGGGAAAACATCCAGGTGAAAAGAACATGACCTGCACCACTGCAGGATTTGTCCCAAATTTACTAAAACAAATGAGCCTCAATAGAATTAAGATTACACTCTGCAACCTAGGAAAAAAATCTAATCCTTAAACCAACAACCTTCACAGATTGTTTCTTCCCTCTTCAAGTTGACCACAACTTGAAACCAAGTTCCTATTATGATTTTTCCTAAACAACTGCTTCTAACAAAGCTGGAAATAGTACAACTCGATCAATTACCTAATACAAGAATTCTAGACCTGAAGACTGCAAAGACACCTAAGCATGGAACAGATCCTTCAATCCGATTCTCATTCTCTGTGTCAGGGTGCACTTGAACAATAAGTCAGAACTTCTTCTCAAAAAAGCTCCTGCGTATTTGCTTGAGTTCTGCCGTTAGCTTTCAGTACAAGTGCATAACCTTCTTATGTAGAAGACTTGTACATTTATACTATCACATCATATAAGTTCAGTTGATCACAAACACCTTGTTAGGTCGAACTCTTCTGATAGCAGTGTTTGAGATGAAGACGATTACTTCACTCCCACACTTCTGCTTCACCTTGCACTATTAGAGTACTTCTCTAGTTGCATTCCTACTTCTTTGGACTTCCGGATCTCTTAGTCTTCTAGCTTTATTAAACTTCTATTTCCTTCTGTAGTCCTGCTTCAACTAGACTGCTCATGGAACATGTCATTGATCCACCTGGTTCATCCACTTGTTCCAGGCTCTGATTTGGTTCAGCCCATCAAACTGGCCCAGTGCATTCTGTCTATCATCAGATTCTCAAGGGTCCAACACTTTGCTTCCTTTGTCTTCTTTCATCTTAGAATGCTAATGCATGATGAGGAACTCTCAATATTATGCACCCTGGATTGCTCAAATTGTTGAGGTGCAACTGACTTTCACTTGCATTTTTTTCTTGTGGGTAAGCCATTTTGAACTTGGATTATAATTTACTGATGAACTACTTCTTTGCGCTGTAGAGACATATCTAAAAATATATAATTTTTGAGACTTAAATATAACTGTGATATGTTGATTGCACTTGAGTTTCTTCAACTATAATAGAATTGCAGTTGAGTTGGTGTTGTCAATACTAATCTTGCTTGCTCAATTACTAGAACTTGATTAGTAATTGGATCACACTACTATGTATAAAGTTTGGTAAATTCTCCAAATGAAATGGAAATCCATATATACAGGATAGAAGTTACTTAAGAAATAATCAAATGATTTCAGTAGTGAAATAGTGTCAAAATGGATGAATGGAGTGTTATCATTCTTCAATAAGTATGTCCAACTATCTATAAGTAGTAACTTTTTTTGCACAAAGTATTTTGCCTACATTCATTCTATGTTATCAAATTCTTCTACTCTCCCCCCCCCCCCTTCAACCCTTAAAAATGTCTCTCATCAACTTCTTCGTTGATTTGTGGTATGATTATGGGTGAAGGACAAGGTATGTGATATGCTTAAGTGGTAGACTCTTTAAGTTATCACCCATGGAAGAGCACGGTCTCATTCTACCTGCACAGACTTGTTCCAAAATTTCCTGATCACTTGTTGCTATGGCCCCTTGTCTTCAACTTTTTATCTGAAACATAATATATAGTAGCCACTTTGCGTGATTAAATCTGCAATGAGTTGTGGATGTGTTGTACTTCGTCTACTGTATCAACTTTTACTTGAAAAAAAACATATTATATCAACTTGGACTCGTTGATATCAATATGACTTCAAATGGCAAAGTGTTGTGAACAAACAACACAGTCATCTTGCTTGTTCTCCAGAAAGATCAGAGTATTATTAGTGAATAATAAATGAGTTACACTCAATCCTTTATTCTATTTGATTCCTCTAGAAGAGACGAATTAGAAAGAAGGTTCGATAACAGTAAGCTAGCTTCCACTCCACTCATTAAGATTTCTTCTGAATGGGATGCACTAGTCACCACCCTGCATCTGTTTAAATTTTGAGATTAATGCATAAGGACTAGAAGTACCTCTGAAGAGGACTAGAAACAGATCGTTTAAGGGTGCCATGCCTCTTTCCAGTTTCTTAATTTTCTGTCATATCCTGCTTTCAGAGAAGAAAAAACCCTCAAAGAACTCCAAAGATCTCCAATATGTTTCCATCCACTCAGGCCAAGGGGAGAAAGTGGTCCTTTGGTGATCAAGGAGAGGAAAATCCATATTTTGAGGAAATAACTTGTATCCAGAGGTATTTTCCTCTCAATTGAATCTCCATAGCCATTTGCACAACAAACTTGTGTTATGAGTGTTCAACTTATTAACTCCCAGACCACCAACTTTCAAGAAGAACATTGCTTATTTAACTGGACTGAAGGATTTTCTCCTTATTTCTGTGCCAAAGGATGGTTTTGTCCAATTTCTGGGAAATTGAGCTAGGAATAGAAAATAACAACATCCCATATGTAGGCAAGGCATCTAACACACTGTTGATGAAAACTTATCTCCTGCGAGAAGCTTATAGTCTTTTCATCTTGGACAATTTCTTCCTGCACTTCTCTAAAATTCTATTCCAATGGAGTAGGTAGATTTGACACTAGGAAGAAATGCTAACGGAGTTAAATAGAAAACAACAACAACCCATCTATATGTTGTGTCAGTTGGAGCCTACATAAGATGTTCTTAACGGAGTAGATTGGGAATGGGGACCTTTTGAGAATAATTAGGTCGTTGGGATGTGCTTTTTCCATAGGAAAATGATTCCTCCTTTTGATCCCTCGACTTCCAGACAAAAATAATCAGTCCACCTTCCTACTCTTAAGTTGCCAGCCGTTAAAGAATTTCCATTGCTAGATTTTTGTGTCCTGGAGACGGAGATATCAACAAAAGTAGCTTCAATAGCTGCTTTGCTGGGCAATGTAGCCTTCTAACGAGCCACCAATGTCTCAAGCACCAACACAAGGAGAGCAACCCAATACAAGCCCCTCGGGGAGCAATTCATAACTACAAAGGCGATAAGCGTCTAAGGTCCAAACCTAGTCTAAGGCCACAAGTATCAATCCTAACAAGGATAAACATGATCATCTATACCACAAGCGAGGCTACAGTCCTAAACTAAGGATCCCGACACCCACAAAAGGTCCAAAGCTCATACAAAATCAAGAAAGAAGGAATGAATAGAAAGAGGGCTAATATTCGGCAAATACAATCCAAGATCGCATGTAATCTATACTAAGCATCATCTAAAAAGCCCATGCATACCTCGAAGCCGATCAGGCACGCTCCGAATCCACCACACAAGAGCTATCCACTTACGAAACGCCTCTGAATACCTCCACGCCATCAAATTATCGATCACAACGTCATTATAGACATTTAGACACTAAATTCGCAATAATTGGAAACAAACCCAAAATTGAGTCAAAATGAGAATGTGGGACCCGCGTCGGGAATCTTAAAATTGACTCCATCAAAAGGTCCTAAACACCTTACCGAGCTTGTGTCCCAAAATGGGACACAATTCGATTCTCGGAAAGGGAGAAATCAGCCCTTGCAATAATTAACCAAAAATCACCATTAAAGAGCTTGGACAGCCCTTTCCGGGCAAAAATTACCTTGAAACGACAACTTCCAAACTTTTCTGATCACTCCAACATGTTGCCACGCAAAAAAACGAACCAACGCAGCTGTAATCAGCTCAATCAGAGCTCTATAGCTCAAGAAATTGCGTTTAGAAAATGAGGACTGAAGCTGATTTTCGGAATTTTAACACCAGAAATTCTGGTCGTTAAAAGCCTTAATTTTGGTGGCTAAAATTCTACACGATCGACACCGATTTTGATATTTTTCAAAGTCCCCGAACGGACCCTCTGGATTGGTTCGGGCGTGAAAAAACTAAACCAAATATGCTACCCCACTAAATTCGACATTCCTGACTCAACGAAACCATCAAAACTTTCATCTGAGATCGTCTTGATGAAAAGTGGGTTCCACACCCAAGCTCCATTTTTAGCCAAAATCCAGAAAGGGGCTCGGAATGAGACCGGAAAGCCTCGAGAACCGCATGAAAGATCATTCTAGACCAAACTCGACATTCGGAGCTAATCGCATTGCCGGAATTCTCATCCGAGCACGTTTATCAAGAATGTTGACCGAAGTCAAACTTTGGCTTAAACTTCAAAGTTAAAACGCCTAACGGCACAAACTCACACACCAAAAGCCTCGGGGCCCGAACCAACCATGCCCTTAGCCTAAAATGGCCTTTTGGAGTTGATGAAACCGTCAGATTGCATTCCGAGACCGTCTTTCTGAACTTTTGACCAAAGTCAACCATTCAAGTTTCAAAGGCTCCAAAAATCGGAAACTTGCACAAAACTCAAATGAAAGATCCGGCGACCGAACTGTCAGTCCCAGCAAGTCATTAATGACTTGAGATCGCTACAGGAAAGCTCTAAACTCTGAAAAGATGGGAGAACGAAGAAAATGACTTGGAGGGTCATTACACAAATGTAATGACTTGAAATTGCGAAACGGAGTGAAAGTGGCCGTGAATACTCATGATGCAGCTTTGTAAAAAAATGCAGGGGTCTTTAAGTAGTCTAGGATTTTAAAAGTTTGGGTCAGATGGTTATTTCCGTTTAACGTGTTTATGTCTTTCTTCTTTTAATTAAATTTTCCTCCCCTGCTATGTGAAGTTCAATAAGGTATTGGAAAGAGCACTCATCACCCCTCGGCAGAACACTAGCGTTTAATATTGAGAATGTTGAATGTATTACACACTGGTGGAATTGCATATGTTAAAAAACATAAAATTTCAATATCTTCCATTCGGGTAATTAGCTATATGTTATATAGATTAGGAGGGATGACTTAAAAAGTGGATCTCAGGGATGATTAAGACTATTGCAGGGAAGAGTGTTGGCACGGCTTTGTTTATGAATGTCATCTTATGGTATTCTAATTCATCAATTGGCTTTTTCTTAATCCGTTCTCCAGAATTATTTTTGCAAGTGAATTGTTCTTATTTAGAGCATTGCTTTCATGAAGCAAGAGAGGAAGCTCAAACCAGCCTATTTGCCACTGGTAGAAGGGCCTTGGAGGTATTGCAAAATTAGCAGCCTCTTTGAAAGATTAAATGTGCATGTTTTATTTGGTGGTGAAGCAAGTTTGGTTGTCATTGGGTGTTTTATCTCAGTCTTCAGCCAAGTAAGCTCTTGCCATAACTTGTTCACTCTCTACTTCACACTTTATCTTATCGAAATACAAAAAATAAAATAAAAATTGGCACTTTATGTTGCCACACGTAACAAGCATTGTACTATCCCTAAGATCTTGTAATCTGCATCATAGAGCGTTTAAGATGGAAAACCCAATGGGAGAAAGCAGTAGGTGTGAATGTGGTTAGCTAAGTGAAAAACTTCAGTTGATAACCTATCCACTAATTAATCAGGTTCATCATTTTGATAATACAATACCAAATCGCTGTCTTATCAGTGAGTCATTCGCCTTCCATCTCCGACCAAAAACAAATGCATAAAAGTAAAACATTCAAGTAGTTAACTACGTGATAAAAGGAAATCTTGGAGCAAAATCTAATGTTTTTTGATTTGTTGTGAATATACATATCAGAATCCTAAGTCTTGAAGATCTCTGTAAATATCTAAGGCAGACGGGCGGTTTTTTGATTTGCCAAGGCAACGTGCCCCAATTTGAAGAATTCTCTTTGCTGTCTCTTTTGGGCAACCCATTCCTCTCAGTTTCTTGGTTATTTCTTTAAGGGATTCTTCTTTTTCAATAAGAGGTACTATCCTTTCGCCAAACAATCTTCCACACACTTGTATGTCCACTTCATTACTAACCATCCGGAATAGTATCACACCCTATCCAAAGACATCGCGCCGAGGGGTTGCATCTAGAGGAAGTGAACAAAAACTGAAACATGTTAGTGAGGCAGAAATCATGTTATAAAATTGGAAAAAGAAAAAGTAAATATAATTGGCAAAAAGATATATCAAGTGTTAAGGAAATCATTGTGAATGAAACTGTTCCTTTTTATTGCATTACATATATATTTTAACTGAATCCCGCACTTTTACTATGCTTTGTGCTTAAAGCCTTTATAGACTTGGGAGTGCTTTTTAATGATTTTTTCCCTTGACAACACTGTTCTGTAAATTGTCTTTGCAGCCACCTACTCTTCATCAGATAGTGCTGCCACCTCCCATAACGGTGTCCAAGTTTCATTTTCAGTAAGTAACTTATCATAGAATCTCAAAATATGCTCTTTATTTAGCCTTTTATGTATTGGTTTTTTGTCTCCAATATATCTCTTAAGCTCTTGCAATATCATCTATCTCCTTCAAGAGATTCGATTTCTCATATTCCTCGACTGAACCGTCAACATCATCAGAATCAGCTTGTTCAGCTTTCCAAGTTTGTCCAGACCGATCTTTTTTTCATCCAACTTTCAAAACACTTCCTTATTCCTATTTTTTATATCCAGCTTTAGTAGCTTCAACCTATTAGCTCCACATAATTCTCGTGATCTAACCATATATTCTCGAACTTGAAGTATCCTTTCCCCTTTCCCAATCCCCACATTGAAGAATAATAGGGCAATCATCTGAGAAAAGCCTTGGAAGAACCGTTTGTTTTATGGCTTTGGAGAAATCATCCCACACCTTAGAAACAAGAAACCTTCTATCCTTGATTATAGTTAACTTGCTCTTGTCCTTCACTGAAACCACTCTTAAAATCTTCTGGGAAGTTCGATTTTGGTAGATAAAATAGGAGTAAAGCTGACTCAAGTACTTCCACCTTCTGCATATTCTACCATTGCCTTCAGATGTCAGCTTCATACAATTGTGTAGGTCTATAATATTGTGCCTGTCAAGAGTTATTCGATTGCAATATTCTCCTAACTCCAGTAATCTCCTCGCTCTCAGGCCTCAGCATAAAAGAAAGTATTTCTCCCCATAATATCTTATATAATCTCACAAACAGTCACCTTCTGTATAGCTAGGATCGTATACAATCTCAAAAACAGTCACCTGCTGTATAGCTAGGATCATAGTAATAAGACTAATAGATACAAGAGCTAAAGGAAAGAGATCCATATATGTGATATCTCCCCACTCATGGATCATTTTCTTCCATTGAACCCTATTCCAAGAGATATCTTTCGAGACAACTTACTTGCATGCAATTTTAGTTCATAAATATGTTAAGCTCATACCTACTAGTTGAGGGCGCCTATACAGCTATATATATAAAAATTGTAGTAATAGTAATGATAATAATATTAGAAGTTCTCCAACAAGATTAAGAATCTATTCTCACTAGTAGATATCACAAATATGGATCATTTTCTTCCATTGAGCCCTATCTATAGCTAAGTCTGCATTGATTCCAAGTTATTGTAGGTCTTTCAATAAAACTTGCTTTCATGCGATTTTAGGTCATAAATATGTTTAGGTCATACCCATAGAATCATCATGGTAGGTCTGTGTCCCGGACATGGCTATAAATGCTCCAGAATTCGCAGCAACTCCCATATCACATAGTATAGGATCATGAGCCTGCTCAAGCAAGAAAATTGAGTGTTAACAAATTGAATATACAGATTGCATAAAAGTGGACTATACAGATATGCATAAAAGTGGACTATACAGATTGCATAAAAGTGGACTACAAGATAGATTACCTCATTTAAGAGGATGTTTGCTGGTTTTAAATCCACTATGCAAGTCTGTCCAGTTCGGTGTATCATATGCAGTGCATATGCAATTCCTTTCAAAATCTTTTTGACTTGCTCCCAAGTTAAATCTGTAGCCAAATAAGTTTGTACACGTGAACAACTATGCAAGAATAAATATTTAATCAACTAAAATTGTCCAGAGAGATATACCTCCACTTCCTATCCTTGTCTCTAAGTCTCCACCGTGTTCCCATTTTGTAATAAGGAACATCCGTTGATCGATAATTCCATAACCCACAAGTTTGACCACAAAGTCATATGGTGGTAAACATTGTAAAGTACCAACTTCACACTGTACAAGCAAAAATTTTAAGTAAAATTGTTTCGACTCCAGTATCACTTGAAGATAAAAGGCATTATTGAATTACCTCTATATGACTATGAGAAGAAACTGCATTTGCAAATTTAAATGCATAGTAACCCCCTAGCAGTTTCTAATCATTGCCTGCAGGTAAAAATACCTTATAGACATTGCCAAACATTCCAGAAGCTTGAGGTCTTCCTTCTAAAGCTTGAGCTGCGTGATCATCCCTATCTCTTGAATGATAGTTGTGGACTACTTATTGACATGCAAAATTTAAAAGAAATTAGAATCACAATTGTTATTGAACTCAAAAATTGCACGTTTGTAACAAGAAGCATTGTTGTCTTTTAAGTGCCTTAGCTGTTGCATATCAGAGAAGCTCCTTTAGTTAATTAATCTCCAGTATTCTTTACCATCCTAAACTTCTTGAATTCTTGAGAATTACTCGATTATCCTGTTGCGGCATCCAATGCCTTATATTTTTGAAAGCAAAATTTGCATATTGCGTATGTTGAGTTATGTCCTTCGTCTGTGGTTTTTCCAGTATAGTATATCAAAGTTTCGAGTGTTTTGGCACGGCTATAAGACCTAGCAACCGCTTATTTTTCATACACCCGAGTAATTTGTTTGATTTATAGATTTTTCTTTTATGAGCTGATCCTTTATTCCTTGTGCATTTGTAGAAATGAACCTAAAACAAAAAGGTTGCTATAGTTAGAAAGAATCAAAAGTAAAGGTTTCAAGTAATAAAAGAAAATACATCAGGAAATCTAAGAGAAGATAAATTTATGTTAGAATGTGTATAGAAAACCCCAAAACATCCAACAATTCACTTGCTCTTTCTTGTTTGTTTCAAAGGTAAAGATTTAATTTTACCTCAGTCAAAAATCAATGCAAGCTACTCCTGTTACTACTCTAATGACACCACAAATATGATGCAAGTTTATGTGTTGCATTACACCTTATCTTCCCATTTAAATAGTAAAATTCATGTTTCCTCCTCCTTTAAACTAATCTGCTGGCTTTCAATGGTGTTGCCCAAAAGTGGTTAAGAAAAGAATCTAAAGCTAACGATGTTAAATTTTTTTAGCTGTTTTTGATTGTTTTATGGGCACAAACTGATAAAAATGAAAGGAACAGTTTAAACATGCAACTTACCTTGCAATTTCTCCTTGATGTGAACTGAATAGAGCCTGTCTGCATGAGACCAGAGAGCTATATGTCTGTGCAGCAACCTTTTGATTGTGGAGGTATAGCTCAGATCTTGAGGTCCACCATCCTATTAGTCCGTAGACAAAAAATGTTACAGGTCCAGTTAAACAAAAAATTGTGTTACAAGGTGCACAGAAATAATAAGAATGTGATAAATATGTAGGCATAGATATTTTACTTCAAAACATTTCATAATGAGCATTGCAACGGCAGCGTGCTTGACATCCATTGTTGTCAGAGAACTTAAACCTGTGCGGTACTTTTCAAAAAGACTAAAAAGAAAAGTAGCAATTAAAAAAAATAGTTACAAATAAGAGTATTGGAGATGTTAAAATAATCTCAACTTTGAACATAATCTTGAAAATGGACTTACTTAGTCGTGTCAGCACACTTGATCCTCCTTCAAAAGACCGCAATAAAAATATAAATAAGGTAAATGAAAGTAAAGCTTGTTTAAAGTTACCAATTATGAAATTAATGAGCGAATCGACTTACAAGTCATCCAAGAAAAGAGCCTCATTCCCTAGCACATCAGATAGACTTTGACAAGCATTTCTCATATTTTGTATCAACTGTAAAGTAAAATTAGTTGATATATTTAGTGATTTTTCTTTATGAAGTTTTTTGTTGTTGTTATTGATTACTTGTTGACGTTGATTTATTGAAAATATTTTATCTTGAATCAACCAACAGGAAAATGATTTAGAAAAGGGGTCACTTACTTCTTGTTGTAGTAGCTCATCAACATCAATCTCTAATTTTAGTTTAGTGTCAACTACATTTTGAACAATCCACGGTGCCTCTGCCTCTGGAAGCTCTAGCAAACTGCATCCGTAGACAAATGCATCTTCAAGAGATATGAGATATGGACTCATAGTTCTTTTCCTTTCTTCAATGGTTTGAAGTGTGTCATGCTCCTCTTTTAATATCGGTATCACTGTGTTGGTTGCCTTTGGATCCAATGAGATTCTTGATGTTCTACTGAAATCCTCATATCATCATAAATTTGATCATCTATTGTCACAAAACGCGGAACCACCACATCTGATAAAATAAAGTTTTTAGTAAGGATTTTCTTTTGTACTTTTGAAAACAAATATAATATAATGTTAAATTACCTATGCCCACATGGTCATAATCAACGTATTGTGTTTCAACGCGGAAAGTTGGATTGGAATACTCCAGCGCCTTGAAATAAAATAACCATGTCATACTTTTATGACAAATAGTTGGCATATTGAATGCCCCACATCTAAGAAGATAAAGTACCCTGCAAACTAGAAACAATTAGTGCACAGGTAATTCTTACATCCTGAAAGAAATTTTAGTGATTAATTCACTATTGGCTTTAAATCTTTAGCCCGAAGTTTATCAATATCACTACAAGAGAACAGGCGATTAGCTATAGATGTTAGCTAGGAGAACAAATTTTCTAGCTGAAAGTAACATTAGCTACAAATTTAACTAGGAAATTCAATTTTCCTAGCAATCTTTACATTTTAAAATCTCAGAACAAAATAGCTTGGAATTAGCTAAAATATAGATGCGAACTCTTCAAGCTAAGTTATGCTACATTTTTGCGGGAATATATTTCACACCAAAAATTTCCCCAAATATTTTTGGAGGGTATACAAATTATAACTCCTTCCCTTTTATTATTCCCTCTCTCTTTTCTTTATTCTTTTCAATTAGGACTCCCCCACTTGCTAAACAAACTCCCATCATGTCTCTCTTTTTTGGTAAGCTAATTCATTAACGTATACATATATGCTTCTATGTATCATCATGTATGTTTGTATGTATTTATGTATCTAGACGTATAGGCTTTTCTCTGTTTGTTTATTTTGCAGTTAGGGTTTGTATATGATTCAGTCAGATCGAAATGGCGCGGAATGAAAATTGAGAGTGACACAGACCCCGATAGGATGCTAGCTAATGAGTACCAGTAAGTTTTATCTGAAGAAATTTAGTACTCGATTTCCCGAACATTTCCTACTCCTTAATCTTCTTTTCCTCTCTAGTCGCAACCCCTTGTCTAGACCTAGTTATGTTTTGTTGTGGATAACTAATTATGAAAGCTCTGTATTTGCCTTTTGGATGATCTGCTCACGCCAAATAGTTATGCTTAAAGAAAGAGTGAAAATCAGAGTTTTTTTCATTAAATTTGTTGGAAGAATGTTCTGTTAACATGTACATTTATTGTGTGTTTATGCACTTGTATAGAAAGATTTGTGAAAGATTTGTGTTTGCTGGATGATCTATGAACTTGGTTAAGGTGATTTGAGTATTAGGTCAAATTTTAGATGCTTGTTCTCTACTCATCTATTTGATCAAAGCAATTTGTTTGGGCAAACACCTTTTTTTATTTGATGGATGGAAATGTTCAATGAGAGACTAGTGGTGAGTTTATCTGTTTAAACTAATTGAAGGAATCATCAACCAGTTCTATATTATGCTGCTCTTTTACGAGCTATAATATGAAATGGTCTAGTTTTTTAAGTTGTATTATGTATTTATTGAATTTCCATAACCTTATGTTAGGCTTGCGAATAAGAATTCTTGAATAATAATGGATCTTGCTATCCACTGAGAAACTTCCCATAATGACAAGTATCATTTTCATTGGAAGTGTGGCTAAAAGATCTTCACCATCGATAAATATGGCAGTGACTTTAGGATAAAAGGTTCCCATCAAAAGATAGACTACAAAGGGATCATATGCCTTGATTTTTAAGGAGCATTGGAGCTCTTCCTTAACAAATATTTAAAGTTAATTTCTACTGCATTTAAGTTGTTTGTAACTAAAGTACTAAAGTTTAATTAGTGTCATAGTAATTTTTTTCTCATTCTCAGTATCCTGATACTTCTATAATTGTTCTAAACTTATTTGGGGCAATGTCTTGTTTCTTTATTTTCCTCTTATTTGAAAGGTTGTATAGAGTTTTTGTAGCAATTATGTTAGTTAAAGATTGATTTTGTAAGCATTTAATATTTCTAATAAGGATACAGTAAAGTGAACTCAAGTAAAAATATGATTTGTGAAATAAATGATGTTGGACTTATCTTTTGAATTTTGTGCATCTCAGATTGAAAAGCTAGTACATGAGGAAATATAAACAAAACTGTTAGTTGTAGTAGCATGTGCAGTATCACAAACAGTAATGAGATCACAACAGATGTTAAAACTTAAATTGATGTCAGAATGTGTTTTTATGGTGACTTATCCCTGCTTATTCTTGAATTTCACAGCTTTAGCACACATTTGTTTGCAACTTGCATTTTTTGTTCAAAAATTGAAATTCTTGAAGTTCAATCTCAAAAGCTAGTATTGCAAAGTAAATAATGTCTGCTAAGCTTGTTACAAGCAATATGTGGAGGACTTGGCACAAGTCCTCATTCAGCAGCTGACTATCAATTTTAAATTTCTTTCTTAGTTGGTAACTAATACTAGTTTATATTTTTTGGGTAGAAACAATTCAAGCAAATAAAGAGACTTTAATGACATATAATGCAAGAACAACTTCCACTTCAGCGAGCGGTAGCAAGTCTGGGTACCACTCCAAAGGACATCAGCCAAGAAATGATAATTGCACAAATGAGTGGAAACTTTTCATTTTGTTTTGCCTATGATTTTTAGTTTGTGATTTACACCTATTGTCATTTTTAACTTACCCTACTGAAATGTTGATTAAATAAATGTGTTCAAAATGAATGGCTAAATGGTGATTAATCTTTAGTTAATAACCTCTGTGTGTATTTTAGTTTACCAAGGACCTATTAAAAATCAATGAGATGGGAGTATGAATATTGTGGAGAGATCTATCTGTAGAGCTTATTTACATACAATTATTTCGTTAAAGTTGGATGTTTTGAATACTTGTTAGTTGTTTCATTTTGCCAAGAACTCCTGGATGGGTGGTAGACTAACTCTCATCTATAGTCTCATGGATGGTATCCCTACGTATCTCATGTCACTATTCCCATTGCCCGGGAAGGTCTTGAAGCAGCTAAATAAAGTCATGAGGAACTCCCTTTGGCAGGGTAACAGTGAAGGACGGGAAGGTTACAACATGAATTCACAAGCAATGTTCATTATTCTTCAAGAAACAGAGGCAATCTACTTTTATATTTTTTGCTTAAAATAAATAAATTATGTTACCCCGCAGATGGTACTGGTTCGGCCTCCAAAATTGGAGGTGACTTTTCCTTAGGTGCTGGTTTTGGGTAACGTGGAGGCTCCCCTCCTTCTGCCCAAGTTTCTACCCTTTCCATAATTCGTCCACGAACTTTTGTTAAGGCTTTTTGTACCAAACTCTGCACACAAAAGTAAAAGAAACTTAAAACTTTACGAATGGATTTTGGGACAAAAACAAAAAGAAGGGTAAGAGGAAGTACCTGAGTTTCTTCCATAGTTTCCAAAACCTTACCCCCTTCAGCCTCCTGTAATATGTGGCTTAAGGAAGAATTGAAACCCTTGAGACACTCAAATCATACCAAAATGCATGAGGAGGTTTTGAAACCTTTGCCACTGTCAAATCATACCCGGGACAAGGGGGGTGTGTGTGTTTTTTTTTCTTTCTATTTTTAAGTTTCTCTCAACTATTTCATAGTAATTTTTTTTTAACTAATGACAAATTAAATAAGAGAGAAAAGAGGAGAAAAATAACGACGACATTCATTAATAAATAATTAATTCAATAGACGATGATTTAATTAAGCAACTATGTACATATACTACAATTTTTTTTTCCTGTGTACCCAAAATTCAAAATAAAGAATGAAAATAACCTTTTTTTCCCTATTCCTACCCACCATGAAAATAATACAAATTAAAAGAATATGAACATGTAAGTTCATTTCAAGTGTGGATTCTTGATATCCTAATTTAGAATAAGAGATTAAAAAATAATTAAAAAAGGGAATGAACAAGATAATTGAATAATTGATAGAAAATTTTATATTAATAAAAATAATAATTTTTTTTAGATTGACAATTAGATGGGGCTAGTATGGATTTTAGTTAGATCGTAGTTATGAATTGAGTTATAATAAATTGGTGATTGATTTAAAATAGGCTAATAGGAAGACCTCATGAAATTAATATTTTTTAAATATTATTTTCAAGCTTATCGGGTCAAAATATGAATCATAGTAGTTTTTGTTATTTATTTGAGAAGGATTAAATTTGGACCAATTAGATTAGGCAACATAATAAATAAATATTTAATAATTTTACTTTAGGAGAATTGTTAAAAATAAGGGAAAATATGAGCTAATGTTTTTTCTCAAGGGTATTTTTGAGGCAAAAGATTAACATCGGGGGTATTTGGGGGTCGAAAAGTGGATGGAGGGTAGTTTTGTACCAATTCAAATAGTTAAATGACATTTTATTAAATTGAGCTACAAAAAGCTGATGCTTTTCCCATTGTGGAGCTATTTGCCTATTCTGATACAAAGTTATAAACAAAATAATTTTTTGTCATTTAGTTACTTGGAAATTCGGATTAGTTATTCTAAAATATCTTCTCATTGAACATTTAATCTTTGTATTGAAGAAAATATTATGCATTACATAATTTCTAAGAAAAAGTTATTTGTTTATTAAAATAACATGGGAAAAAACATAAATATACTATTTAAGGAACTTAATAATACCTATATAACAATAGTTTTATCCCTTTACAAACATAACAATAGAATTTTTACAAAACACTGCAAACTAGGTAAAAAACAGATATGTGTAATCAAAATTCTTGATATTCCTTCCTTAATTTTCTCCCAATTTTTTTTCCAACATCCATGATTCTCTCAAGCTTTACCACAATCTGCTTCTCTCTCATCAAGTATACAATTCACGACTCAAAATCTCAAATAGTTCAAAGGAAATTCATCATCTAAATATGTGACTTAATAGCAAAACATAACAACATATCATCTTTTATTTAACATGGTGGAAGATAGGACATATTAGGTAATTATGTTTGAAATAAAAAAGTAGATAGTAAATCTGTTGTCACGTCCCAAGACTATCTCATAGACACGACACAGTGCTTAGAGCCACAAGTGACCCAAGTTAACCTCATATCATGACACTAAGATTTACATGAAAGAGAAAAAGAGAATAACTAAATGCGGAACTGAACTGAAATAATCTAAAATATCAATAAACGAATATCTAAGTTCACATATCTGAATTAATCTAAAATATCAATAAACGAATATCTAAGTTCACACAACTGAATCTAAACTCACTTTTCTAAAGCCTCTACTAACATGAGTTGCTAGGCCCAGATGTAAAGAGAAAGATAGCGAACAACGGAGTAGCCAACTCATAGAAAGAACATGGGCACTAGCTTTGAGACAATGTAACTGGAGAAACTCAATAATCATCGGACGAAGATTTTCTATTCTTCCTTAGTCCAATCAAGATATATTTTATTGTACAATAGATGCGGAACGAAGGCGCTTTCCGGGGAGGTGAGGGTAGCCTCCTTCTTACTAGCATTTTTTCAGGTCCTCTCGAACCAACATCTTCCAACCTGGTGCTCTCACTTCTCGGACTAGTACAGGTCCAAACCAAAACATGTCAAGTTCGTTCAACTTGAGGGATAAATTACATGGCTGACCTGCCAGTCCATCAAATATCATAGTTTATCCTTAAGAGCAGGAGGTTCCTTGTGTGAAACTTAGATGTTGAAGCACGCACCTCAATCACCCTGCCTGTGTGAATTGAACGAACATCAAAGTACAACCAGCTTAAGCTGGTTTTCCACTGACTTTTTAGTGTTTGTCCATTTCTATCAAAGTCTAAAGGACATATTCATTGCCGATTTTGGGTTCTGATGGAAGATACTGCTGAGGTTATACACCAAGTACACACGTGATTCAGCTTTGGCAGAAGTGCACCCGCAATTCAGCTCTGACAAACCCCTAGCTAACTCTAATTGTCTAAAACTAAAAGTAATGATTGAAAAGAAGCATAAGTGTTGTTGTCACGACCCAAACTCCCCCTAAACGTGTCATGGTGAATAGGACCCCGAGAGACCCTAAACTAGCCACTTGACATAAGCATGACATTATGATTACAATAAACGAAATGAAATGAATCATAAAGCTAAAGAAAATCTCAAAATATAATCTCAACATAGGAGAATCTGAACACAAGACTGAAATAATGCAGAAATACAAGTTAGGTCTGACATAAACCTCTACTATCCATAATGTGGTTAGGACAAACTTATTGTAACACCCCGGAAATTTTTTGAGCTAAGACTCGGACCATCCTTCGTTGTGAGTAGGATTTTACCGAGGAATTTAAAATTTCTTAAGTGTTAAGGTCACTAGATGTAGCACCTTGAGTTCCAAAAAGAACTAAATTGGAAATAGCAAAATC